>NMRA01000031.1:1359894-1372228 GCA_002633005.1 Phoronis australis | reverse complement strand
CCCCCCCTCCCTTGTGCACCATCAGGAGATGGCCATGTGAGATTCCTTGTACTCGTAATATAAGATCTAATGATCTTTAGAAAGTGAATTTCAAAATTTTGCTCTCCAGATTTTAGTTAGCATTTCATCTCAAGAATCAGTGACCACAAAAAAGTGATCGCAACTGTTTCTTTTTTTTGAAAATATTTACTTAATTTTGAATTTCTCTGTCAGAGTTTATCCTTGAGGAACACATTTTACACTTTTAGCCTTTAAAGTATACTGTTCTGGTTTATAAATTTCACCTTTGTTCATGGGTTGCAATATTAAAATCCTTGGCTGCAGTTTACAGAACATCAGTTCTGGAAAGATGAATCTCTTGGGTGTTTTATGGTGTTTTGCTGACAACTTGATCAAATCTGTGCATGAAATTATTAGGTTAGTTACCATGGATACCTGGTATATTCGATTTTAAGATACATTATCATCTCAACATAACCTATATTAACAGCTTCTTTGGCTGCCAGGGTTTCTGTACATTATGAATGGTATTACTTACCCTGTTAACATACTAGCTAAATTCCTACCGTTGTCAATGGTTAGAGCTTTCGTTGCTTGTAAAAAAGTCAGTGTGGTGCATGTGAACAGTTGCTGTTGTCCCTTTGCTGGCAGTTTGAGATAACCCAAAACCACCAGTGTTTTGGTTGGCATATTTGTAGCACTGAGGAAAAGTGTCTTATTATTGTTGGGGTGTAGTGATAGTTATGTAACATGTCTCAGTCTAAGAGTGATTTTGGTGCTCAGAGAATGAGTTTCATGTGCAAAGGGGCTATTCGCCTGGCATTTTACGGTTAAAATCTCACTAATTTTAGAAAAATAATTGCCAAAACAGCGCTTTCTTTGTTTTTCAAGGGCTTCTAAAATTGATCCGAAATTTTTTCAAAATGTTGTTTTTTGGTCGCTATGGTGAAGAACCTGGGTATGGGAAAGCATGATTTTGCCACTGTGTATTATTTAGGAAAAATGAGAAATTAAAATTCCATGTATCCTAAGTTGGTGAGATTTTTTTCATGTGAATTGTTCAAAATACAGTCAGTGATGAGAAATGAACAAATTTGAAAAGGTTTGCTCTTGTTGAGTTGGCAGTTAATTGGAATGAAATGACTTTTAACAAAAAATAAGAAATTCAAGCTACAACAAACTATGGGTTCAAAGGTTTTAGGCAGTAGAATTATGTAGTATAAAGACCTTTTAATATATCACGACTCCTATTAGCAAGTAGTTACCATGACATGCTGCTTTGCTAGAAGACTGGCATCATCAGGATCTCTGGTGGACAGTGTTCTACAGCTGAGGATATTTTCTGGGCCGATGGGTACGAGAAATGCCTCATGATAACCATATAAAATATATCAAAGAATAATACAATCATTTTGGCAGATTTCTTACCAAGATTTAGCCGTCAAAATTCAAGTGTTGATTGCATGTAGAGAACTCGCTTACTGACCACTTTCAAACAAAAAATGGCTATGTCATGAGCATATACAAACTATGTGAAGTTACACTCACCAATCCTGTTTTCACAGAATATTTATTGTAATCAGGTTGCTAACTGTTTTAGTAAAATTAATGAGTGGGGCGTCATTGAATTTCTGATCCATCTTTGTCTTCTTTTTCTGGCCTTGGCCGTCCTGTCCAAACCGTCCTTTTTACAATAGGACAATCTGGAGATGTGGCCCTTCAATGCATGCTTTTGAACTTGAGACTGTACTGGCCAAGTGCTTTACCTATTATTAGTTGTTAGCCAAGCTGAAGATCTATATTCAAAGGTCTTAAATGCATTCTAAAGATTTCTTTTGTTAAACATTTTGGACATTGCATTCTGTTTCACCCATTGAGGCTTGCTCATTTCAGCTGCAAACAAATTCAGCAGGGAGACCCTATGTGAAATGTTTTGCCATTTTTGCCATTTTGTTCATGATTTTTCGTCATGGTCATCGTGTGTTTCCTATTGCTGCAAAACTGTAACATTTGACCTTGAAGATTCCTTGAACCCAATGAGGTGGAAGTCTTCTGACCTCGTTTAATGCTGGTCTCTTGGTGGACTACAGACCTGGAACTCACATCTGGTGGATGAGGTGAGGTCACTGTAGATGAAACACTGAAAGATCAGACTTTAACAATTGTTCTTACAAACAGTAACAGACTATTGTCTGCCCACTCATGATCGCCATATGCTGTTGGAGTCATCTGGTGTGACTGTGAAGCTGAGCTAGGGAAGTGGCAGTATTGAAAAACACAGGATGTACAGTTGTGGTCAAGTGTTAAACTCATGGCAGAACTGATGGAGCATTAGTACTGCCTTGCCAATACCATTTCTGTTCAATTTTGATTGGCTGCTGTCTGCTGTTAGTGCAGTGGTACTTAACTGATGTCTCTACTATGGAATGCCAGGACATCATGTTCATCTATCACCATGGTGACGCATCAACTAGAGGATTAATGTAAATTTGTTCAGTGACCAATAACTGTTGTCAGATTGCTTCTGCTTGCTCTATGACTGAGGTCAACAAGTTTCATCAAGTACTCAATTCAATGAAAACGGAGACAGATCAGCCCTGAAATGTTGTTGGTGCCTACAGTTGATGCGCCATCTTGTTGTTATAGCGAGAGTTGTGGCTGGAGCTGAGTGTCTAGTTGAATTGACGTCAGGCTTGGGTATTGATGTTTGATGCCATTCTACCATCTACTGGGAGAATAGTGTGGAGCTGTGGTTTACTGGTCTAGGAGTCTATGGAGTGACCACTGTCTGTGGTCTATGATGGCAGTCAGATAGCAGGAGCTAGCAGTGTGTGGTTGAACTGGGGTATCTCAGGTTTCACATTAACCTTGGCAGACATGGTGTAGGGGAACAGGTCAGCAATGATGTCAGACAGGCAGTGATTTGGAAATGGCTTGGATGACTTGGATTTCTATGACTGGTATTTGTCGATGGACTGAATCTTTCTTCTGTGGGGAGTAGGTGTTGTATAATGCGGAGGAGTCTCACCAGGAGTCTCTATACACATTGTTGATACAGTGAATAAAGTGTTTTGGTGGACTTGCTATTCTCTCAGACCAACTTGACTTATAGAATTCTAACAAGTGTTAACAGTGGAATGTCGTAGCACAAGAGGATATTTTGTGTTGAGAGGAGTCAAAGCTAAGCACTTCAACTATAGGATTTTACTGATGTTGTCACCCATTGAGAAGCAATAGGACGCTTGCGACTATGGGTACGCTGTGGACAAAGGCAGCCGGCAGTTGTAGGAACCCTCACAGGGCAGGTGGGTCAGGTGATTTGATGGGTCATGTGTCTGTATAGAGGACTGCAATGAACTGGTTGGTCTGTGCGAGACACCTCTGTGTATAGGACCCTCGTTAATTGTGTCGGTTGGCTGGTTAGGGGCTACAATACTTCCCATGTCGCTGTCTGTACTAATTAAGTAATTTCGTCCGGAGTATTTTACACGGGCTGTAGGCAAAATCCGCTCACCGATTAAGAGTTTTCACCTCGTCAAAAATACATTCTATACTTAAACATGTCACTTGAAAAGACACTTACTGTGTTCAGTGCTTCTTTCAGCTTCTACACATATTGAGGAAGCACAGCTGTCAGAATTAAGGCAAAGAATTCCAACTCCACTTTTTGGTCACTGTTAACTTTTTCACCGTGTGCGCGATAAACACAAAATATTTCAACTGAGTCACTTGAGTTAGGCAAATGCTATTGCAAGACTGAGCTTGACGTGGATGTGTTCAAGTTATGTTAACTAAATTTTATCGCGTTAATTATAACTATGAGTATATATGCATGTTTCATTCCATTTTATTTGCTTTATGTTGAAACGAGTAACTTTTTATGAGGATGTACTATCACCCCTATATGCCTGTGGCATTCAGGATGATGTAATTGCTTATGTCGGTGTAGACCCAGTGTTCTCCACATCCTGTTTTGACTGATCACAGTCAGGACTTGGAAATTTATTGTATTGAGTTTAGTTAGTGTTTAAAATACAAGGTCGGAGGTACTTTATTTGTGTATGCAAATTAGAACATTTTGAACATTTGGCATCATATTGAGGACTAGACTAGATACAATGGCTCATAGTACACAGTGTACCGGGTATATCATATTGAGGACTAAACTAGATACAACTGTTACAGCTCATAGTACATAATGTACCGGGTATGTCATCTTGAGGGCTAGGCTAGATACAATGGCACATAGTATGTAATGTATCAAGTTCAGAGCACGCTTGCTTTTTGCTTTTAGCCATTTTCAAAAATTATTACCCAAACGCTTTCTTCCTACGTCAGGAGTATGCCGGCCACATGGGCATGATGTTGACCAAAAAATGTGTAGGGCTTCTTCTATCCCGGGTTTACAGCGGGGGTACGCTGGCTACTTGGGCATTTCATTGATGTTGACCCAAAAAACTTGGGCAGTTGTTGCCCCTAGCCCTGGATTACGCATTTCATTGGTTTTGACCTAAAAAATTGTGGAGGGATTCTCCCCCTTTCCCCACCTCATGGGCATTTTGATGAGCAAGACATTGGGTCCAAAACGTTAACGTAACGTGTGGCTTACAATATAAACCTAAATCGTGACATTTGCTTTGCCTTGCTTTCTTTCAGCCGCCACCGCAATAGTCCTGACCAATTTGATACAGGAGATTTGCCCCCTCCCCACACAGTTGAACATTTCGTTACTGTAAAAGAATGGCCATTTCAGGGCAAGTGACGGATATGAAACGGAACATTCGCTTGCTATTTTAGGACTCTGAATCGAAGTAAGAATGACGTTTTTGGTGCCGCTTGATTTGATCTGACTGTGAGTGGACAGGCGCGAAATTTATTTTTATTGTCAGGCTGCAAAAGCATTCGCCTAGTTGGTTAATGGACTTAGCTCTACCATTGCCAGTGCCTTTCAGAATTCGTCAATGGCGAGTTGGCGAGCGGCTAGGGTGAGCCTAGCAAATTATGCCCCACAAGATGCCTACCTGTAGCCCCATGTTTGTAAATACTTATTTACAGACAGATTACAACTGGAGTGTGTCTGGAGAATACTGTTGTGAGCATGTGGCTATGTGTTGTAGATTATCACATTGACAAGTCCTTAGAGGAATTCTTGGACAGTTTCTGGGTCTCATGAGAAGCCTCAGGGATGTATAGGCAAGAGATGTTGATATCCCCATCCGACATGTCCTGCATTGTTCTATAGTCAATATTCTGGTCATTGATGGTCAACTCTCTCCAAGAAAAAATTAAACCATAGGTGAATAATGTATGTCCATTTGCTGTGCTACTGGTAGACTGTTTGTACACAAGTGGAATATGTGTAGTATAGTATATGCGTTATTGTAAATCAAGAGCTTAATTGGTTTGAAGTTGAAGCAAAAGTTAATTATTACATTTTCACCAGGGACTGTAAGCTGAACATTTTCATCTGATGTTTGGTTTCATCAAAGTACACCAGGTCTGCTGCCACATATGCATTTGATCAAGCATGTGTTCCAGCTTTTTCTCACTTCACCTCCTGTGTCTACCACCACTGGCTGTGTTCTGTTCAGTATCCATAAGCTGTGCGCTATAGGTCACTAGTATAACTTTATTATGGTTGCATGAGATGGCAATAGCAAGGGTCCTGTTGAGAACCAGTTTGATGCCCATTATAACTCAGAGGAAAACTGGTTCTCAAAATGTGGGACCTGTATTCTAAAAACCAGTTTGATGCCCGTTTTTCACTGGATAAAACTGGTTCTCAAAATGTGCGACACGGATTTTGAGAACCAGTTTTGATGCTGTTTATTCAGTAGAGGGAACTGGCTTTCAAAATGCAAGGGCTGTTGTAAGTGTGAATATGAAAAGTGTTGCACCTAAATTATGAGTTCTGGTTCCTGTGAACCAAGTCAGACAAGATCAAATGTAACAAGGATTAAAACATCTTGCTGCTGTGTCAGTTTTGTAGACTCTACTGTTATTCTGGTACTCGTAGGAAGACTCTACTGTCCGTCTAGTACTCGTAGGTAGACTCTGCTGTCCTTCTGGTACCAGCAGGAAGACTACTGTCCGTCTGGTACTAGCAGGAAGACTCTACTGTCCTTCTGGTACTAGCAGGAAGACTCTACTGTTGGTCTGATACTAATAGGAAGACTCTACTGTCCATCTGTTACTTTTAAGATGTCTGAGGGATTTAAGGTTAACATTTCTGTGTCCAGATCATTGGAGAATCCAGGCCAACAACAAGTGTTTTCCACTGCTCAAAACTTCAAACCTGTCTGGTTATAATGCCAGCATCAACAACTCTGGTCGGACTCGCATAGTGTCTGACTCTGACGTTCTCTGCAAGTGCGAAGTTATGTACTTGTAGCCGTACTCGACCTAGCCGAAAATGGCCGCTTGAAAATTTGAGTGACGACATATTTACCACTTGTCTGATGATTCCTAATTATGCTAAACCTATCCAACTCAATACTATCATGGTCTATTTTAGTTTGTGGCAAAGTGTTAACAATTTTGAAAAATATGTGTTTTTAAGATGTTCTTAGGTTATGTGAAACCCAGCAAAGTTTGGATGCACTGTTTGGTGGTTGTTAAGGTACATGTTTAGAGCTTAGAAATGAAAAAGTAAATTTTGGTGCAAAATGTCATCGGTCATTTACTTCGTACCTGCACACCAGAAGAAAGGAAACTGTTCGGAAATTACAAAAGTACCAGTATCAAGCTCGCTAACAAAAAGTAGTCATGTCTGTAACAAAGTTTGTAAAAAAATGAGAACATTTATTGTGTCCTTAATTGGTGAAAATTTTGTTGTTAGTCAGCTACTTTGAGACGGTTGTATATTTCCTAAGTCAATCTCAACTATAGCAGTTCCAATAACTATGTGATTGTACTTCCTGTCTGAACCTCACTTCTCTCCCCATGGCCCAGATATTGGGTACAAGCTTTGTATGTGCACACCCATCTTTATTTACCTCACAGTGTACTGTTAATGATATTCCTAGGATTTGTGATATTCGCCCACTCTCCTCATGTAATTGTTGATGTTTGACATTGATCAGGTTTATTGATTTGCTTGACTAAAGCATGTGTACACAGTTAGTTCATTTGCTGAGATGTGTTGCCAGGGGTGGGCACTTGAGGTTATCTCAAATCTTATTTAGTGGGCTCCATTCTAACTCGTATACCAGGCTTTGTCAACTAGCAAAAGTATCGGTATATATTCTGAAAGAAATTTCACTTTTAAGAAAGGTACATTGATAGCAAAATAGTGCCTCGGTTGATTTTAATGAAACCCTTTTTAAATGAAAACTTAACTAGTTACCTCTAAAATGCTGTTAGGAATTTTTGATTAGTCCCTTAGTAAGGTTTCAGTGATAAATCAACAAGCAAGACATAAGGTATTTTTGTAAAAATAGTAGTCGTATTTGACTTTGTTACATTATTCAAAAATTAGACCTTTATATCGAAAATCTAACAATGTTTTTGAGAGACTGATGAATAAATATTAACTTTGGAAAGTTTCAACGAAATCTACTAAGCCGTTATCGAGAACTCGTGTTCCTAAGTTCAAATTAAGTCGATTTGCCGAAGTGGAGAAAAAGTCAATTAAGTAGTGGGTGGTGAAAGTCTCAAGGTCATTGCTTAATTATTCGGTGAAAACTTGTTTTCCAGTCAATATAACCTATACATAAGGGATGTGCTTGGATTGTGTGTGTGTTCAGTATATGTGTGCGTAAGACTGTGTGTTGGTATGTTTAGTTTATTGTCAGTAGCCATGTGTGGGGGATCGCCATGGTATGTGATGGTTTACAGCACAGCAATATTGGGGGTTAGACTTATCCTTAGAGTGTTGGATGTCTGCTGTTCAGATCAGCACAAATACCTGTTATATCTCCCATCTATTCTGGATCATGATTGGCCATAAGAAATAGGTTCAATAAATTATCAACAAAGGTTGGGCCTTCCAACAAAGGCCCAGCTTGGTCCCCTTGCCAATGTTGTGTTTTAGTTTTATATTCCACATTGATGTCTACTGATGGCAACACCTATACCAGTTTACCGTCTATGTACAATGTGCTGGTGGAAGTTCTTAGTGAATGTGCAGCACTAGTACAAATGTAATCATACAGACTATATGCTTTGTCTTGGTATAGGATTCTTAGAATAATTCCAAGAAGGACAAAGTAGTAAACAAACAGGGTTTGTGTATTCAGGAACACTACCACTCTTCTAAATAGGATAGTAACAACATGTATCAGGCTAGTTTGGAAATTGACTATATTTTCGGCTTGTGCAAAGCCGACTGGGCATGTGCACATTCTTTCAGTAAATGACATAATGAAAAATGTTGATGGCAACAACAAGAATGATTAAGAAACTGAGTCTTGTACTGGTGCAATGAAATATCAGTCAAAAATGGGAAGTCTCAGTATATGTTCAATGGCTGACAAATAGTAAATCATAAAAATCAGATAGCGCTTTTAGCTATTTCTTGATTAGTTTTACCTGTCCTTCAAGAGTGCCTTAACTATTAGGCTCTGTAAATAGACAATGGCCAACTCAGTGCTACAAAGGAAATTTAAACTTTCTGAAAATGTTGGAAATCATATAAGTTTTCTCTTGCAAAATACAATTTTTTTAATATTGGGGTCACAGATTATGTGCTAATGGGTCACCAGGCTTGTATCATCGATTTTAACCAAAACCTTAAAGTTAGTCCTGGAGCTATGACATGTTTGTAACCTTTTAGTGTGACCTTTGTAAATACCAGGTCAAGGAGAACTGGTGCTAAATGTAGACAGTGCAGACTGGGTAATTATCCAACAGTGTCTCCCTTGTTTAGATAGATTCCACAGACATATTAAAAGTTTGAGACCATTTTACAGTAAAATCTCACTTTAGGACACAATATGGCGAAGGGGGAAATTGTTTTTGACATTTTTTCATATGATAAAGCTGTCAACCTAAATTTTTCTACATAGCTATCATCTAACAATATTTCGCGAAATATTCCTTGTTGACAACTTGAAAGCCTTTGGAAAATGAAAAGACATTCATTTGGCTTCACTGTATCCCTTGGAAATGTATTTCGAACATCTGAGTTTTTCATAAATTTACCTTGCATTCTAACATGGCAAGGGCTGAGTCATTGGTTTAATTTTGATATCCTAACAAAAAGTTGTGAAATAGTGTAAGCTGGTTATGGCAAGAAATCTTCAATTTGAGACGCACATAATTGCTAAAATTACCATATTTTTAGAGGATTGTTGCAAATCCTCAAAATTTTGTCAAATGTTGTGTGATATTAGCTACATCATACAAAAGCAAAGTAAATTTCCTGAAAAGCTATTTTGAGAAATTTGGCAAAATGAATTTTCACCCGTCTGCCATATTGTATCCCAAACTGAAGAATTTTTACCATAACGCTTTTCGTTTTCTACGGTTGTATTGTGACAGGAATACAGCTTATATTCATTCATGTTACGTTTTGGTTTGTTGAACAGCTTCATTCTTGTTTTGTGTTACTGCTGCTCAGTGTTCTCCAACACCTGTTTTGACTTTTTGCTGCATCAAGTTTGAATTTTCTCTTGGCGAGTTTGGCTCACTTGCTTCGTGTTTGAAGTATTGAGAGATTAGCCATTTCCTAAGCAAATTAGGACATTTTGGGGTTATCGTATCAGTTCAACGCACTTATTCCTAGACATAACGCACAAACTCCTCACAGTGTGAACAATGACTTTCAGTATCACAATTGGCTCATAGGTATCACTTCCAAGTTGCTGTTTTTTTTTTATTCAGACTTTAAAACTGAATAATTATGTTCACCATTTATTTTTTACCAATTTTGCAACAATTCAAGTGTGATCATGCATGCACTTGAGCTTTTAGCAGATCTGCTATTTTACCAAAATTCCCAAGTTTCATGTTATTTCCATCATGATTCATTTGCACTAACTACAGATGTCATAACATGAAGCATTGTAGTTTTCGAAACTGAACTTGGTTTCAGCACAAGTGCTTTTGAATCTTAAGCTCATTTCGCTGGTGAGTTTGGAGTCTTCTGATAATGTGTTTTAGCAGATTTGAGTGTACCTGTATGTGCACTGATTGGGAATCTAGTCACAATATGGGAAGATTCAAAGAAGAGGTTGTCAGAGAAAATTTAAGATCCTCCCGTTGTCTTCCTTGTCATGATTAAATCACTTGTGGGAGAAGTGCTTTAACAGCGAAAGTCAAGAAGTTCCGTTTGAATATGACTGACACTATTTTACTATCACACCATACCTTCCTTTATTGTCACTGCAGCGAATGTTGCCTTGGATTGTTACTTGTTTCTAGATTAGAAATGTTACATTTTGTCTGTGTCCTTAATGAGGCGCCATGTTCTGAGCCACCCTGATAAGGACACATTCCATGAACCATCACTATTCACATGTAATTCTATTAATGACAGCTCTAAGTGTTTATTTTCATGGCTGTATCAAAGTTGGCTAATTCCTAAGGGAGACATTACAAACAGATCTGTCAGACATGAAACTAGTGATGAAAGTATGCATGGCCACCTCAGGAGGTGCTCGGGTTACCATGGATACAGATGGTTCTTGTACTTTTAGAATCTGTTATTAACCTATGGTTATTGTTTGAGTCCAGGGTTTTTTTGCAGCTTCCCAAGAGTGTACCCGATTTAGCAATTGTGTCATTCATCGTGATGTGATCATCTGAGTATTATCATGATTTGATCGTCTGACTATTATGATATGGGATCTGTGTTGTCTTTCTGCTTGGTACTTGTCTTCCGTGTGTGAATAAGACATTTGTAGCTTCGAGAGCTGTCTCCATGTAATCCTGGGTTGCACTATGTTGTTACAGGTAGTGAACCATCGCTTGTGACTGAAGACAGATTCACCATCAATAATGGACCAAGTGAACCTCTACCAACCGAGCCTAAGTACGTGCATATAAGTTGCTCAGCTAGCGGATATAGTAGTGTTCTTTATCGATCACCATCAGCGCAACCTGGTGGTGAACCGGGAGATGAGAGCGAGATGGGTGGCAAAAATAGTACGAGCAAACAGCGCAATTTGGCCAACATGGCTGACTCTGCAGCAAACATGGCCGACACTGCTGCAAGCGCGAGTGATTCAAAGGTGACAGGAATTGAAAACAGTAGTAATAAAGAGGCTGTGGATGCAACTAATGTGACGTTAGACTTCCAAGAAAACAAAGAAAATATCCTTGTGAATGGGAATCACCTGAAAGACACTAGCCAAGTCAATGGGGAGGATTGTGTTATTGACAAGCTATACGATGCAGAAATAACTGCCACTAACACAGTGAACAAGGAGTCCTGCCCACTCAATGACTCATACTCAACAAAGGTCAGTATTAGAAGTTGAGTTGTAATGGCGATGAGAAATGTTAACAGTATGTCTAAGTTACGTTTCTACGGTTTCAGTAAACTTATGGTTTCAAGTATTGCCTTAATGCTGCACCTTTTGGCACATTAGCCTGTAACCGAATTCATGCCGTTTTCGCGACCCTTTTTTACCCAAGTGATTTGCTAAGTGGCGCGTTACAGTGGCCCTGAGCTGTAACTAGAATAGTGTGTTGTAGTTTCAATTTCAGATAAAAGATCAATTGTAGTATGCCTAATGGATCACATTGACGAAAATATGTTTCTCAGTTTCCGCATGAACATATTATGACATCTATATTATTTTCCAGTTTTGTTACAAATGTAGCTGAGACTATTTATTCCTTGTCTTACTGTCGATAATACTGTGCCTAGGCTGTTTGTAGAGAGTCTCTGAATGAGTGTTGAGCCTAGGTTGGTTGTTTGAAAGCAAACTCTTCAGGGCATTAAGTGCAATCGTTAACTGGATTGTCCAATTTAGTTAATGCCCTTAGGTTGTAACAGTATCAATCACTTCACACACCAGCCCAGTGTTAATAAAACATAAGGGAATATGGACAATGTGCTTTTGTGTTAGTCATGGTTAAGTGAACTGTAAAGACTTGGTGAGTTGAGATTCTTTGAAAGATGGACATTGACAAAGGCATGTAATGGGTCCTTTTAATGGGCCTTAGTGATACAAATACAACTCTAAAAGTAAAATCATTGAAAATCACTGCTCGTGGTTTTCTCAATGTTTACTGTGATACTGTGATATCAGAACAGAAGTTTTTGGACGATTTGTAATCTCATTTACAAGAGAGAACCTGCAAAAACATATTTCATCACAATTTCTACTTCAGTCAGCATAATGAGAGCATGCAAGTATCACTTAGAGTCAAATACGGGGGGGGGGGG
>NMRA01000031.1:1341478-1359886 GCA_002633005.1 Phoronis australis | reverse complement strand
GGGGGGGGGGGGCAGTTTGTGTAAATAGGGGAAAGGTGGATCGGTAGATTTATTTATATCTGGCCACCGTTGAGTCTGCTGACATTGATCTATGAAGCGTATATGCTTCTTGTCATCACCTTTCTAAAAAATCTGAATGCACTGTTGTCTAGGATGGGAACTACTTCCTGAAGCTGGTAGAGTCTCAGGAGCGCCACCTTGTGTCCTGCTGTCACCATGTGGAAGAACACATGAGCTCTGAAACACTTCCAGAGGATGGTGTGTATGCCCTTTGTTTGGTCCATTGTTTATAAGTGGATGGGCTTGTTTGCAAAGCATTTAGGAGTGACTTAGATGCCATGTGAATGGAACTTAAATGAATCGGTTATTGTTGACAGTGTCAATTGAACTGAGTTTTTTGGGCATCTTTTGATTCAATTTTCCATAAAAAAACATCTGTACAAAGGATAGCTGTGTACAAGTGATCGATCCTCAATGTATTTTCTGAGTTGTGTGAACGCGAGTTTTTCAGCACGTCAGTGCCACCTCTTGCCGGATCAGTCTGCTGGTTGAGCAACCATATATTTTGCCGAACATGTTTGCAAACTCACTATTTATGTCTAACTCCATTTGTGTTCCAGCCTCTGGCTTTATCCGGGCTGCTGTTGGCAAGGCCAACCTGTTGATGTCTCAGAAGTTTGAACAGTTCAGGTCACTCTGCCATAACAATCTGGTATGTTGTCAAAATTACACATTTAAATTGGAGGGGACACGAATTGGAGATGTGAGGAACAAAATCAAACTCATGCTTTGTCTAGCACTTTTGAGTTGTCATGATCTGAGATCTGATTAAGGGTGTCATTTCATTTGGGAAATTGGACAAAGGCTAACTAATATATATATTTTCACAGAGCAAGATGTCAAACATGGTGCAAGTGTTTTCACGTCTAAATCTTCCTTTTTGCCAATTCACAGTAGAGGTCTATAGTGACATACTATTTTCATTTGCTGACCATGCTGTTATTATTTTTATTAAAAGAGAATAAAAAATGATTGCCATTATACAACACTATTTTAATTATTTGTGTCACGAAAGAGAGAATGCTTTCATTTAAACATTGCTCAGCACCATGTTTGTATACATGTAGGCTAGAAGAACACTATCAGCTCATTTTCACGTATTATTTAGACGCATTTCCTGAAAAATTGCTCTACTGATCGATTGTGTATCCATATCTAAAGAAACGTTGTTTTGTGTGAATCTGGTAATTATTTGTGTATCGGGCGTTTTTATGTTGCATTATCTTTCATGGGACAGAATCAGTCAGATGACGAGCCATTTAAGACGACATCGCAGGATCTAGCGGGATTCTGGGATATGGTGGAGCTCCAAGTCGAGGATGTTCAGGGCGAATTTGACACAATCGAGAAAATGAAGAGCAACAACTGGCAAGAGCCAGAACCCGTGGTGGTGAGTACACAAGTGTGCTGCTTGGGACCCCTGGTGGCTAGTGAGAGGTATGCTTTCAGTGGCCCCTGGTGGTCAGTAGAAAAATGTGCTGTTAGTGACCCCTAGTAGTGAAAGGAGACAACTGAAGCTTCATGGTGGAGAGTGAAGATCTGCCAAACTTTCAAATTTCGTTTTCATTTTTTCAAATCTTGTTTGCATGTGACAAGACTTGAACTAATGAAAGTTTAAGTAGTGTTCACGTGAATTGGGGTTCGTTTCCAAACAGTTTCTTTTCTAAAATTTTATAAATGAACATTTGGCTTCCCTGGTGATCACCACACAAGTAGAGAATGTGGATCAGTAATTTTGCCTTTTCATAAAGTTTATGAGATTAGAAGACAAAAAATGCTTCCTTAATACTGAGTTGAAGGAGGCTGTGTGACCTAGTGCGATAGGTGTCACACTGCTAGACCCTTGAGTCGGGTTTTTTAGCTCCTCAGCTCAGTTTTAACTTTATATTAATAAAGCACAAAAATGGTTCCAGGTGGTCAGTGCAATGGGCCCACATGCACGGCCTGCGCACGTTTGGTACAATGCATATCACACCGCCTGCAAATATTTTTTAAGCAGGCAAGGCAGGAATGACAATAGACTTAAGTGTGATTAGGTGGATAATTAAAGATGTATTGTTGGCTATTATGTTTAATTTTGATTAAGTGATGTCAGTTTGATTTGTGTACTGTACGATGCAGTGCACCTAGTGAGCTGTGCACTTGTCTTCCGTCACAAAAACCAATGTTTGCTTTAGATTACTTGCCATTATGAAATTGATCTTAAATTGCTCCTTAGTTATATTAAAGGCGATTTGAGGGCTTCGAAATATCTGTTAAATCGTTAGTGCTTGAGGCCTGGCTCTGATAGACAAAGTATTATTTTTGCACAATGCATTGCGCAAGGAATAGCCATGTGTCAACTTTTTGCAAATCTGAGTACTGAGCAAGTTGAGACCAATTTTATAACATTAAATGGTCCAATTCAGAGGTTTGTTTTAGAGGTATAGAGATTGTCCATTCTACATTTCAGCGTGTCCGAAGAAACTCGAGTAGTTCCAGCCAAAAGGGAGCATCTACTGAGGTGAACAAGACACATTCCAAGATCACAGCGAACACAGGTATGTCAGTAGCGTGCAAAATTTGTTTAAGGCAGCTCCGCACAGTTTGCAAAAAAGTCGCAAAGAAGTTGTTGTGGCAATTTTAGCGTTATACGTTTGCCGCTATAACTTTGGAGTCCTGGGACAGATTTCCCTAAAAGTTGGCATACAGGCTTCCATTAAGGAGATGACTATGCCTTTCAGATTCAGTATATTTTGGACCTTGTGGCTGTTTTTGTTTCTAGGAATTTTTGGTATCTGACTCCTAATTTGCTTAATTACCCTGAAGGATCATTGTGAAAATTGGCAGATGTTTTCCTGCAGAGAAGACAACAGTTGACATTGATTTTCAGATTGGTCTGACTACTGTGGCGCCCACTAGTGGTTATTTTTTACCTCCGTCGCTGTATCACCTTATGGTTTTGAACTATGTGAAATTTGGCAGATGTATATCTATTTATGAATGTGACAAGAGATGACTACAACTTTAGAGTGGATATGACTACCACTCTGACACCTAGTGGCAGTTTTAGTTTCTTATATTTACCTCATTATCTTCCGAGTAGCGTGACAGATTTTGATAAGGAGGCAACAGCTGCTCACCATTTGTTGAACGGATTCAACATACGTATTCTGAGCACCCGGAGCCCATTTTAGTACTACTTGGTGAAATGAAATTTCTCCAAGTATGTTGCTTTGTCATAATATTTGCTTCTTTCTCTTTCTTTCTTTACTTCATTGTTTGTTCACACGCTACAGACCGCAATTCTTATCGGATCAACATGCGTTTCATGAATGGCTTGAAACCTATTGTTTTTGGTTAAAATCGGAAACAAGATGGCACTGTGGTAGCCATTTTCTCTTTTTTGGTGGTAGAGTCATATCTCCGCTGTTTCTGATAGGATTTTTATGGGTTTTTTTCTTTCAATACGTCATCAAAAGAGCTATCGCAAGTGTCTTATTTCTTTTTCTCTATGTCGTATCATTCTCGACTTATTCAAGATTTTCAACTGATATCCAATTAACGTTTTTGTGGCATAACTCTGGCCTCCCTATATCAATCTGTCCCGAATAGTAGTATGTGGATAGATCTTTTCAAGTGCTATCAGTATTGTGAAATCCACTGCTTGCTATGACTCGCCATTCTCACGGTATTTGAGATTTACTACTCAGGTGACTGCTCTTTTTTCACTAGTTACGTATAGCTGCACTTTGTTACCATATCATATTTGAGCTGCATATCGCATTTTTCATGTGATCAACGTGAAATTTATATAGATGGCACTGTGACAGCCATTTTTCGAATTATGTTTGCGGAGTTCTAGCTCCTCGATCCTTGGACCAAACCTTTTTAAATTTGGTTTGTAACTAGATCTCATCAAGGGCTATTTAACACGTAGGTTTCGTCACCCACCTCACCTTTAAATTCTTATTCCAAGTGCCGCTCTTCAGAGCATTTTTGTTTTCATGTTTATTTGGCATCTGTATATTTGCCAAACCAGTCCGAAGAGCAGATGTCTTACTGCAATAAAAGACCATTGGGGACATTGACAGATCTGAGTACTGTGGTGCCTTCTAGTGGCAATTTTGTTTTTAGCATCTATGTCTGTATGTCCTAAACAGATTGCTGGATCTTTGTGAACTTTGGCAATTGCATTCTTATGTTCGCGACAACAGATGATGTCTTCTCTTGGGCAGATCCAAATACCACTATGCCTACTAGTGGCAGTTTTATTTCGTTACGTTTGCCTCTGTATATTCAAGAGTTCCTTGAAGGATTTTCATGAAATTAAGCAAATAGGTTTCTTTAATGGAGGCAATGATGCCTTCCCATTTTGGGTGGGGTTTGACATATTTTGCTTCACTTACTGGTCACCGTTTTTAAGATCCTAATAAACACCCCTAGAAGTATACCATTTGCGGTGTAGTCATTAGCCTACTTCAATGCTTTGCGTTACTCTTATGCCTTTTATGTTTCTTAAAAATGAAGATTCGTGGTTATATTGGAGAAGCATATTTCCATATTAATTACTGTCTCCTCATCTGTTGTGTACTGCTCAAAGAACATTAGAACATGTTGTGTACGGCCAGCAAAACACCTGCATCTTGCCTCTGTGTTCAATTCCACTGCGCAAACACTATTGTAGGCAGTCTGTGTGTGTCATTCACGTTCACTGAATGGAAGCATAGATTATGGACAGCAGAGCCACGTTGTGTGCTTTTTGGTGGGTCATTACTTTGTATTAATTCATGATTAATAAATGCACATCTAGGGAGCAGTGATCAGCAGGAAACCATGTCATCCCTCCAAGATAACCAGGGATCTAGATTTTTATGGGAGGCACTGTGGTTGCTATCCGTTTTAAATTGGGCGTCAAGGACTTGCACAATTTTCCTGTCGTAGACCAGTTGTTGTGGTATTATGACAGATTGTTCATGTTTCATGTGGTACACTTTGCTTCATTCATTTTGCAATCTACTTGGGCAGGTGCTCGGACAAAGACAACAAAAACCAAGGAAGGTGCTAAAAACCCGGCAAAAGCTCGGGAGGAAGCCAGGAAGAGGCTTCTGGCAGCGAAAAGAGCCATGAGACATAGGATATCGAGTGGGGAAGAAGTGGAGATCTTCTTGCCTGAGTCGGCACACTGATGAGGCACGTAGCTGGAGACAGAACTGATATCCTCGGTCATGGCTGAGATAAGGACGTTCGTGGTAGACACATGGTGTGCACTCATCTTGGGTTCTATCGGTAAAGATCAAAGGTCACTGAGGAACTTTGGGATGTTCTCCTCTTGCATGAGGTACCACTGCATCCATTGTGCTATGTTCTACAAGTACTAGGTGTTACTGTGCCTATTGCTCAAGGTGTCTTTATACTAGACAAGTTATGGTTAGATGCTTATAACGATGGTAGGCGTTTTACTGTGTCACGGGACATAGACTTGGCCATTATTGCATGGAAACCAAAATCATTTGCAACACCTTCATGATAAGTACGATTTTAGTTGAGACGAGCTCAAAGTTCAGTTTTCTGTGTATGCCATTACCACTTAGAAATATAAAAATCAATATTCATTCAGACACATTTGTAGTATGGAACCATGCCAATGCAAGGGAAGTTGTATCAATCTGAACAGACGCCATCTTGCATAAAATTTCTTAGTATTTTTATTCTCTTCTCTGTGATGTTGGTCCTATTAAAACAATAATGGTATATGACAATAAAGCTTGTTGAAGCTTACATGTTTGAGTTGACATTGCCACTATAAAGTACAGAGTACCAAAGTGTGAGAAATACTGTCACTGATTTTGTAGTATGTGGCAAAAAAGTATTTCCTCTTTTAATAGTCTGTTCATGCAATAGTTAAAACTACAATTTGCCCTCTCCTTCTTAAAGTGGTCTCTGTAAGTGGTCAGGAAATTGCGTTTCCATGCAGAATGCACCATTCATTATGTTTTACATCAACGCTGCCTTGTATATAGTATAAACATGGTGTATTGTAAATAAAGATTCTGAATAATTTATGTATCTGTCTGCTAAGTGAACACGTTTCTGTGAAGTTTTACGCCATCTGTTAAATGTTCGTCTACTGAAAACGTTGGAATTTTAATGAATATTTTGTTGAGTACCCGTCACCAACTAGCATTCGTAGCGTGATAAAATCACCAGTCGGGGATACAGTGTGGGGTCGCATCTTTTTATCATAAAAGACAAGTGTTTTCAAATTTTAATGTTTTCCAATTCGGTAAGGGAGCATCCACATATTGGGTAATGACTCGCAGGGGAAGGGTTTGGAAACGATGGCAGTTTACAATTTAGGACAAGTTGAGGGGGTGTTAGACTTATGGTGAGTTTGTGGTGTGCTTTATTAGAATATGTCCATCACAGCACATACCGTTTGGAAACTGGTCCACTTTCTAGTAGAATTAACTAATTCCAAAATCGGGACCTGTCGTTTACCGCTTCCAAGATACGATTATATTTAACTAGGTGTACTTTATAAACATGTACATAGACAAACGACAGCCGCATTCCATCACTGCCTGAACCCCTTGCTGATTATTAACACAACGATGTTGTGCATTAGGGCACCGCAGAAGTTACAACAGAGTGTGGGTTCTTCCAAAAATGGGTGTTGGCCATCATGAAATAATTAAGAGGTTGGAAGGGGGCTTACATCATGACGGGTGAGGAGGGGGTTTAAAAGTCGCGAATTTTAAATGACGTAATACGTGAACTTTCCCTTACACTGTACCACGCATTTCTTTTGTCACCTGTTGCTTCCAGTATCAAAATAATTTGGCCGTAAATCATGATATTACAGTGAATGCAATGTTGGTATACCTCGACTATACTAAAAACACTGATGGTACATAGACCTTTGTATGACCTTTTTATGGTGATGTACTTCAAAAAGACCAGTCTTGGGTTTTGAAATTTTAGTTTTTGCTATTTTGTGTCTTCCATTCTATATGGCTATTTTTAAACTGTTTTTATTAAATTTATGTCAGTAAATTATGGAGTTTGTAAAGAAATGTCCGCCACGTACTCAGTTAACATTTCAATCTGTATGGCGTACCAATTAACTCTGTGTACAAATTTTGTTAACTGAAGAATGCGTGCATTGTTTCTACGAGAAATCTATACTTAAAAATACGACTGATGTTATTAGAAATTATAAATATAGCATTTGTGATATTAGAGCTGTGTCATAACAGTGGACTGGTCAACTAGTTTAGATGAACCGGTCAACAGTTTGTACTAGCTGTGCACTGAACATGAATGTGTGGTTTACTTATGTCTCACTTTCGACAGGTGTTTTTAAACGTTGCAAAAATATCGGCTTAAAAATCATTTTATTCACAAAAACAAGAATGGTTCAAGAGAATGATTTGTTGAATTGTAACTGTCAGGTAGAGGAGAGAGTTGCACAACTTGGACAGTTGTAGCCAATATTTCCTACTGTCAAAATGCACTAGACGAACTAGAACATTGGTTAAGTATCATATTTCCAAAAGACCTGTTCAGCAGAAGTACAGTCAAATGTTAAATAAATAGTCAAATAGTACACAATTTCATTTTCCTGACCTGTTTCCAAGAGCACTCCTCATTCCCAAAGGTACAATAACCAGCATGATGTCAAGGTCATCATGATGTCAAGGTCATCATGATGATTGTTGTACCTTTGGGAATGAGGATTGCACCTGGAAACCTGTCAAGAAAATGAAGTTGTATATTATTATGAAGTCTCCTGGCAGTACTGAGTTTTCACTTTACAGACTTTTTTAGAAGATATTTTTGCCATTCTTTGAAAACTGCAGTGTAGTCCAATTACTGTTCACAGCTTAATCTTTTTTCAAGTGAACACGTCCGGATATTTTGTCATCGATTTATGTTTAAAGTTATTACACAATGTTTCCCATTTAGTGTGGGACCAGAACTGTAGAATAGAGCATTGCGTATGCAACGCATGAGGTAATCGCACTTCAAAGAAATTGACGATTTCCTGCTTCAGGTATCCTGCTTAGTGCCCCTGCTGTCAGCCTGTTTTACTGGCTTGTTCTGTAATAAAACATCAGCTTGCTTTCATTGGTTGTTCTTTATCATATATGCTGGTTCACAAGGCATATTTATGACATAAGATGCGGTACAACTCCAGCCCTTCCATACAGTATAAAATGAAGAGTTCTGTTCCAACCATGCCAAGGGGATGTACCATCGATCCGTGCTCCTTTTCCATGGAAAAACACCATTGGAGTGTATTATTCAGCCAAAATATTGAAATGGCAAATTTCAAGAAAAAAACAAGATGAAGTTAGAAAGGTTGGCCTTACTGTGTATACAAACTTTCAGTCTACTTTGCAGGCATTGTACCTCTGAACAGTCCATGTAAAATCTGAAGGTGTTTGGTGATGAAAATGACAACATTCCACCTTTTTCCTGCTAGAAGCCACCAACTCCAAACCATTGCAGCTCTTGGTAACTCCAAGGTGCTTTTAACCTTCGTTTGATATACTTCAATCTCTCCTTCTCTGACAGGGAAAAGAAGTGATCTCTGTTAATGGGAATGGTCAGATATCCGAGGTGTTGCAAGGTTTCTATGTACAGTCTGTTCCGTCCACTCAGTTTCCTTGTATTTTGAATCACACCTGATCTTGGAAAAGACACTACTGCAACCCTGGAACACAAACAGTCACCATTTAGTCAAATACAGTGAACATGGAAAATAAGATGCGCTGCGTGCCAAACCACACTACCATCATAGACACGTGAAAAGTTTGAAAAATGTGCTGCAAGCTGCATTTTTTCCAAAATGAATTGCAATAGTTGCAAGATATCTTATTGTTATTACTGTAACTTGGGAGAACAACAGATCAAACAACAGCAATGCAGAGTTGACATGCACCCACCATTTGTGCCGCATACAGTATAGATATAAGGGGTGATCAGTATTTTAGACATCAGCACTAAAAGCAGTAATGCTACTAGATTTAAATTAGGCACTAGAGAATGAAAACAAAGATAGACTTCAGCCAACTTTCATTATGAATTCACACATTATTTGGAGCAAAGGGAGACAGGTGATAAAGAACAGACAAATAACAATAAAAAGGCCACCAGGGGGGCGCAATGTAAATCAAATCCGTCTGCAACAGGGCTTGTGATGTCATCGACATGATTTACCGTAACATATTTCCCACCAAAGTTCATGAACATCCTTGAAGAAACTTGATAGATTTCAAGACAAACACAAAGGCGAACAGAATTGCCACTAGGGGACTCCACAGTAGTATATGATCCAAAATCAACATCAGTTGAGGCCAGGTTAATACAGTGTTGGACAGAGTAGCTAACCTGCCAGCAGCTGACATGTTTTTGCACTTTCTTCCACTGTAGTCACAAAGGACATTAGTCTCAGCTTGGCTACTTCCACATTTTACAAGTTTTTACACTTTCCTTATCCGACCATTTTGGTGTGAGTGTAAACTTTCGAATTTCCAACAATGTCAAGTCTCTAGTAAAATGTAGTGATCACATCTGTGATGTAGCATCACAAGAGTGGTTTAGACCACCTTTCAACAGTGCTAGAATAGCTATTTGACACTAACTGTCAGCTACTATAGGGAACCAATCGTACTCACCTCTGCAAATGCTCTGGCAAATTGAGCTCTGACATCTTGACTGGTTCACTGTCCTTCATTTCCTTCAGCTCTGTGTAGGGTGACTGGTGTATGGCTGCATAGCAACCATCAACATCCAGGCCCAGAAGGTATTCTAGAATACAAGGAGACACCTTAAAGATGTATTTGCGTACTCCTAACAATCCTAATGTACAGCAGGAACTAAAAAACAATGCTATTTTAACATAATCTACACTAAACAAATTGCAGTTGCATTCATTGAGAATGTGTAAAATGTGAAAACCAAAAATTCTGCAAATAGGTGAATTTCGCACAAATGATGTTCCATTATACAGTGCTATTCCCCAGCATCACGTCACGATACTTACTGGACCCAGTTCAGAGATTTGCAAAAGATCATTTTCGCCACAAAACTTGTTCTTCAAAACATTTGGCAAATTTCAACCTCTTTAATATTCACATCGTCGCTGTATGTTGTGCTTCTGACTAATTTGGCCAAGCAACCACAGAGTTATTGAATAAGCATGCAAGTTCCATTTTAACAGTACAGGTTAACCTGAGATACCACAAGACATCTGAAGGTAAACACCCACCCAAAATGTGATTTATTGAAGTGTGTCAGTACTTCTGAGATATTTTGACGCAATTAGAAGTGTTTCAACATTTGGGTCTGTCGATGCAGTGTCATCAACCCATGTACTGTCATCAATCCATGCACTGTCATCAATCCATGCACAGTCATCAATCCATGCTCTGTCATGAACCCATGCACTGTCATCAACCCATGCACTGTCATCAACCCATACATTGTCATCAGTCCATGCACTGTCATCAACCCATACATTGTCATCAGTCCATGCAATGTCATCAATCCATGTACTGTCATTAACTGCTTATTCAATTAACCCGCTTAAAAGCCTTGGCAGAGCGATGCTCAATGATTGAAGCAACAGGAAGATTCGCCATCGCTAACTTGATTCATTTCAATCTGAAGTTTGCAGTTTCAGCTTGACATAATTAGGTTCTTTAAAGGAATAAAACTCAGTATCAATACATTAAAACACCAGAAAGGCAGTCGCAGAGAGCAATACCGCCTGTAGAATGATTTTAATTGTTGGATAATGAACACTAGGACTTGCAGAATATAAAGTCTGTCTCAACTGGAAAGGTGATGTTGTCGCCATAATTGAAATTTATTTGGAAACTTTCATGAAAAACCGTCAATGAACCTGAAGATACAGAGGTAACCACGAAAACTAAAATTCTCACTAGGGGGAGCAGCAGTCGTCAGTTCTGTCTCACAGTCATGGTCATCCATTGTCACATTCAGATGAAAACACTTGTCAAATTTCACAAAAATTCTGCAAAGGATTAAGAAGATCGCTACGAGGCGGTACAGTGGCCAGAACTTCCAAAAATTAACGTCAGCTAAATGCAAGACTTGTCAATAGGTCCTACATAAATGGCGTACGCTCAGACAATGCAATGGCTATATGACTCTACACGCATATATGCCGATGTGTAATTAATGAATATGTTAATGTGTGACATGATTGATGTCTTACATTTCTGATTATAGCCACCCATGGTATATTCTAAAACACACCCTTTAGATCTTACAGTTGAATCCTGTTACAATGTAACCTGTTTAGAATGTTAAAAGTGATAAATTTCCAACTCCTGATTATGCCTAATGTATGCAACTTAACTGTAGTTACAACCATCATTATAACATACAAATTTTACAAATGCACATTGTAATGAGGTTCAACCATACTTCATTTTGCCTTAAATTAAATGAATATTGCGTGGGTTTGGCAAGAAGTGACAGCTCGTTAGGAGGTCATGCTCCGCACATAAGAAACCTGCTAGGCCAGACCAATTAATTAACCCTGATCTCAGCAAAAATGACAAATCAGCTCTTTCCAAGCACAGAAATCACACATAATATGAACAAGGGACAATTTCAGTCTAATTTCATAACAAAGAACAGTTATTTTTGTTATGTTTCTGACAGAAGGCGTGCCCACGGCAGCTGTGAATGAGTTCACCTTTGACCTATCTTGCGCTGTCAGTACTTACCAATGTGAAGCCCTTGATCAGTGAACACATTGATAACAACATGATCAAGACTGGGTGCACTGGGCACAATACACTTCTGCAGGCGATTGAAGTGCCACGGAAACATGACTTCCGCTGGTACTTTATTAAGGGGTTCCCTGAAAACACAATAACACAGATATAAAGATATTCAAGAGCAATAAGTCACTGAGGCCTGGTACCGGTGCTGTAGTGGGGCATAGGCGCACATAGGAGCAGCCAACCACCTTTTGGCATTTGAATGTTGCACCTACCCACCGTAAGTTACGTTCAGTGCTCAAGGTGATACGGTGGGCTTTGGGGGCCTACTTACCTCTAATTTTACCAATACGGCACTGCCTGGTACTTTGAGAATCCAGTCGTTGCACGTTATTGAGTGGAGAAAACAGGTTCTCAAAATGCAGGACCCATGCAGGTTACTATTATCTGGTCGTGATTATCAGAAAGCACGCATGTGTTCAAGGAAGACTATCGTCTCGCTAGCAATACCAAATGACTTCCTCCTTATGGTTATGTGAGACTTTAATGACAAATCTCCATGATAGCAAGTAACAGCATATGTTCACGAAAACAACAACGGTTTTAAAACTTGACATGTTTCGGTGTCATTTATTAAACACCATCCTCAGAAGTCTTTATAAAGTGGCCACTTAGCTAGGCCCAGCAACAAGTAATGAAGCACAGAAACAGTCAGTTACAGGGAGTGCCAATGAACTAGACCAGTCTAGCTAGGTGGCCACTTTATAATGACTTCTGAGGATGGTGTTTAATAAATGACACCGAAACATGTCAAGTTTTAAAACCGTTGTTGTTTTAATGGCAAATCTGTGCATTTAGTGAAATATATACACATCTGTAGAATTTAACCGAAAGTAGGAAGACTGTGGAATTTGATTGTTGACTTTATAAACAATCTGCCATTAACGATGACATTTGACAATATCTTTACACATGGGCGGCGCATGCACTGAAGTAAGTGGGCTATAGCCCCCCTCCCCCCACCCCCATGGTGTGCCACCTGTTTTTATAGTAAAACCAAAAAAAACAAAGAATGGTACATTGGTAGCCAAACAACAGTATCAAACAACAGTATCAAACAAAAACATCAAAAAACAGTATCAAACATAAGCAAATTTCACAAAAATGCACAACACGAAATCTAAAATTATCTCTCGTCTTTTGTTTTATGTGATTTGTTTTTGTTTTTGTTTCAAAGGTATCCCAAAAGTACTGAAACTACAATAATGTCTAACAACTTTTTGGAGAATGAGCAAAAAGTACAATACATGAAAATTTCACTGGAGTGCAATCAGTCATGTTGTTTTAAAGTTAACCAAGTTTGGACATGTTTCTAGCTAGACTCATGACTTTTATCATGTGCATATAAATTTGAGCAAGTGGATCAAACCAAAACACCACCGGCCATTTTGCTCATGTCAAGGAACCACTCCAATTGATTTGATGCACAAAAATGTACTGAATATTGTTTCAGATTTTTGGAAAAGGTTTTGACAATTAAGGTCAAAGTTTGTTTAAACGCCAGGAGGGGTATATTTCGGTAGTCATAAAAAAGGCAATTCTTCACCAATTTAGCAACATGGCGAACAAATGGAATTTTTTTAAATGGCTAATTTTGCAACAAAAACAAATATTAAGAACTTTCTTTGTCTCCTGTTACCTTTGGTTTGTGGAGTGGGAATGCCGTAAAACAACATTTCACAAACTTACAATTATTTGCAGCAAAAAATCAGCAATTGAAAAGTAGAAAAATTGGCAATCATTTTGACACGAAATAAACTTAGAGAACACGGTAGATATCCAGCAGCATCTCCAAATAAGTACAAGTAGGACCACCTCTTGGTGCTAAGAATATAGAAGCCTGTGACATTCAACGCCTTACAAAGAATCTGCCATGTTAGATCGCTGATATGTGACTTCTCGCAATAACAGCCAGTCGTCAAGGAGAGTAGGTTCGCTGATCTTGTCTGAAAGAAAAACATTAGAAGTGCGCTTAAACCCGAGCAATAGAGAAATAGAGCAAGATTTTTTTACGCGACTTAAATAAGCCTCAAATAAGCCTCGAGATTCCTGATAATAGCAATACAACTTTAATGGTCAGATATAGCGTGCCCGAATTTTGAGAAGCAGTTTTCTCCACTAAATAACGGGCATCAAACTGGTTCTCAAAATACGGGCACGTTATATCAGACTATTGCCCAATACAACTGTATCAAACTCACGTTCCATCTTTTATCGCGCATATTGTACCATAGTCATGAATCTGACACAAAATCGTTCTACCTTAGAATGCTAAAAATAGCCATTGGTTCTGATTTTAAAAGCCTTGTTGATTGGTGATGTATGTACCCCGAGACAAGGAGAAATAATGCAGAGTTTGCTTTATCTCATCCATCGCTTGACAAATCACCAGGTTTCAAACCATGCTCATGTGCCTTTTTGGAACAATTCAAAAATCATTGTAGACCTTCCATGAAATTTATGTGGGAGGACATTTTTGAAATTTTTCAGTCGATGACTGCAGGTCTCAAAATTACTCAGGGTAGAGACCAGAACCAACTGTATTTTGAATATCATCAGGTAATGTTATCATAATGACTCATTGCACGTTTGCATTTAGAAAATTCATGACATACTTCAACAACAAGTAATGAAACTCGGTGAACTTACCCAAAGTTTCATGTGTCAAAATATTTTGTAATAATTTCTCTGGAAAGTTGTTCAACACTGCCAGGTCCAACAGGCACTGAATCAAAGATGATAAGTTCAGCGCCTCTGAAGATTTACACAGCACATTTGTTAAAGAGCCTAGGAGTTGATCGATTACGTCACTGCTGTAGTCCATATACCCAAAGTTATGTATAACCTGACAAAGCTCATGAACATCCATCGCAGAAACATCATAACTAGGATCAACCAGCTTGTCCGCAAGCAAATCCAGCATCTGAGAACAACTATACTGACATCTGGTGAGCAATCTTGACACTTCAAGCAGGTCAACCACGGTATACTCATCTGACATCACTATAAACTGAAGCAATGTTTTCAACAAATCCAAGTTTTTAATTTTCAAATTTCCGTAAGCTCTCAGCACAGTCAATACATCATCTTTACACAGAGGTTTCTTAGCGGCTCTCTTTTCAACCTTCAACATGCAGTGGTTGATAACAGGAGCAGTCTGTATCAGAAGCTTATGAGCACAAGACAACAGTCTAAGGCTGTAATGGTAGCTGAGATCATGCATTTCATCCTCAAGACAAAACATCAGAGACGCTGCCTGCATCTGACTCAGATGCTCGCCAAAACAATTCACATATTTAATGAGTGAATCCACTTTAATAAGATTTTGAGTTTCATCAAACCGTGCCAGTGCTAAGGCACGCAGAGCTTCCTTTAATATGATGACCTGACTTGTTTCCTCCATGTCCCAAATACTGTCAGCCATGTTAATAACATCGACCAACTTCAAGTCATTAACGACATGCTTTCCCAACTCCAGAAACACTTGTAGGGGTACCGACTTACTGTCAAGGCCTAGTCTCTTCATCTTAAACACAGTACTGACAATCTGAGCAGGTGAAAACCTAGGTCCCAATTGAATCAAAACCACACACAACTCAAGGAACCGGCGATCTTCACGCAGACTGGTCACTAGGTGATTTTTCACAGTACTGTTTGAGCATGCATACACAAACAGCTTGTGTAGACACTCTAATACATGTTCTTCAAACATGGCATCTTTATGCAGATGGACCAATTCTAACACAGTGTTCACGTCATCGC
This sequence comes from Phoronis australis, assembly GCA_002633005.1. Classification (NCBI taxonomy): domain Eukaryota; kingdom Metazoa; phylum Phoronida; family Phoronidae; genus Phoronis; species Phoronis australis. Next base: position 1,344,263 of record NMRA01000031.1, on the reverse strand, counting down.
TGGCTGCTTGGTGAATACTAGCAAATAGCTCAGTCGGGCTGTCAAATGCACTGTGTTGCACTGGACTAGATTCAGTGGTTATGAAAGGATTGGAATGGCCATCACTAGTGTCCAAACTATCAGTAGTCTCTGCTGTGCTGAAAGGACGTAGGCAAGGCCCAGTCCGTGTGTAAGTGTTCGGCACAGGTAAGCGTAATTTCACGAGAGCCTTAGAACCATCACATCTTGGGCAGGAAAGACTGAACAGGTGCGGTGCCTTTAAAGCCCATTGTGAAGCTCTGCAAATCTGGCGGCTAAGGTTCAACATGGTCTCCTCAGACTACCTGTCAATAGGAATAGGAAAACGTCAAATTTTATATTCCTGGTGCAAATAGTATATTTAGGACAGTAACTAAGAAGAAAAATCTCACCTGTATCTTACAAATGAAAGAACATATAAGGGTGGAGAAATGTGAAGGATGCCAACATTAATTTAACTTTGAGAACTATTCTTTCACAATGGACCCTTAGCATTTCCTGGTTCCCGAGTTTACGGCAAAACAAGTTAAATATAAGACTTCAACAATGAATAAACTTAGCGACGCTACACTCATCAATACTCATAAAGTGACAGAAAAAGTTAACGCCTATAAATATGTACTTCAGGCTATTTGAAAAAGTCCATAATATTATTAAGTGGAATGCCTATTCATAATTCCTATCGCCATTTTCAACACTGCGCCCGTCAGGTGGCAAGACCTATGTATCCCCTAGCGTGCGAAGTGTGAAAATGGCGAGTTACCGATTTTGGGAACTGAACGAGGGACTGGTCGAAGAAAAAGTTTGACAACGGGAGTATTTGTACGAGTTGGAAGGACTAAAATACATCGACGACCTCCTAAGGTGTCCCTCTAGGCACAAAAGATATAATTTATAACAAAGTGACTTTGATGTTTTAGTCAGTGCGAGGCATAATTCGCCAAAAGGCTTCCGGCGTATCAAGCTACTATAGGAGCTCCATCGTCTGTGCTGGGCCAGCCACAGACGATGGCAATTGTCTAAGGACGCCTGTGCTGTGGTCACAGGCCTATAATGCCTGTGATATTGTGAAGGCGACAATGAAGAAGAGACTACCCAATTAGCCTTAAAATCACTTTTAAAAAGCTAGAAATAAGAAATGGGATGTGGTTTTAAATATAAAACCATAGGCCTTGGCTTGAGTTGGGGTAGGCAATGACAATCGCCTCTGTTGGCCCGAAGCAGACAACAGAGGCGATGGTCATTGCCTATAGTTGGGGATGCATCTCCCGCCTGCTGAGCCTTGGGCAACACCTACCCCCTCGGTTGGCCGGTTAGGGGCTACAATACTTCCCATCGCTTTCTGTACGCATTTTGTTCCATGTATTTTCTGTACGCATTTTGTTCCATGTATTTTGAACGGGTGGTAGGCCAAATACAGCCACCGATTTTGAGTTTTCACCTCGTCAAAAATACATTCCACACTTAAAACTATCACTTAAAAAAGCGCTTACTTTCTTCATTGGTCCTTTCTAGTTCTATACATATCTTCGATGAAGCTTAAGTTACGAGAATTAAGGTGACTTTGGCGAAGAATTCCAACTCCACTTTTTTGGTCACCTTTAACTTTTTCACTACGCACACGATAACCAAAAAGTATTTCAACTGAGTCACGTGAGTTAGGCAAAGGCTAGCGCGAGACTGAGCGAAGCACAAAACTGAGCGAAGCGCGTGACACGCTGGCACGTGACATTTGCAAAATAGCATGGGAAGGTATCAGGTGAAATTTGTATGATTTGTATCCCTTGGGCTTTTTATCCGTCAACATGCGTCATTTCACGTAACTTCCTCAAAATGTCACCCGGTAAGAGAAACTCGAGCAAACCACGACAGATTTTCATTGATTAGTTCAAATTATTCAGTTAGACTGGATCGTCTCCAGACTTATGGTACGTGTTAATTGTAACTCAATGTGCATATATGCATGTTTCATTAGATTTTATTTCCTGTATTTTGAAATTCGTAACTTTCTGTGGGAATATACTATCACGATGTAATTTGCCTAGCTGAGCCAGAGCCCGAGCCCGAGGACGCCTGTGCTGTGGTCGCAGGCTGCCTGTGACATTGTGACGGCTAAAACGGTAATTAAACTACTGAATTAGCCTTAAAACCACTTTTAAAAAGCTAGGAATTCGATTTGGTTACAAATCTACAACCACAGGCCTTCCGCTATTTGAACCGATGAAACCATGCTTCACTCACCTTACCGAGTTATAAAAGTGTACCGTACTGGAGTCGAGCACCATCTTCAGCACCTTCATGTGATTGGTCCAAATCTTGCGAGAAGTGGAAACTTGATGGCTACTTCAAATAACCGTTATAACGTAAAGAATTTCAGTCTCTTTCTTATATTTTGGCGGAGTTTCCTTTAAACTTGATGACGCAGAAGTATAGAATTTATATGATTGTGAATATCTGCGCAATTTAAGTGGATAAAATTGATCACAGTGCCTTGAATGTTTCAAGAAAATTTCCGTGCTCTTTAGTTTCTGGAATTACGATTACGAAGTGCTCCATTTTGCCCAACTGAATCGAAGGTGCTCCACATTGTAAACATTCCATAGCCGAATAGGATATTAGTAACTGGCAAAGTACTCTTGTATATATTTTCCTTCATCCTCAAAGGGTGTTTGTGTTTCTGGTGGTGTACATTCCAATTTGTTGTTGTGTACCCAACGACAAGTAGTCATGAAGGGGTTCGCATTAATATAGCCCTGCTATATTAATT
>NMRA01000031.1:1318857-1340623 GCA_002633005.1 Phoronis australis | reverse complement strand
CCCCCCCCCCCCGCAAACACTCTAAAACTGCACACACTTCAATGTTGTTTCAGCCATAAAATTTTAATTACCGGGGTTAATTAATAAACTCAACATTTCCCTACGCTCTTGCTGGTTTTTTATATTTTTTTTGCGGCAGCCAAGGGGGGGGGGGCTAAATCTGCCTATGCTAACCCCCTTGCTGACCACTAGCTGGCCTACACAGACGTCTGCAAAATTCAGCAAGATTAGCCCGGTAGTGGATCAGCAATTGCTGGAAGGAGGAATACGGAAAAATCTACTAAACAGGGGGCACCGCAACGGTCCAACATGTACAAAAATCAACCGGTGACGGTGTTCCCTTGCCACATAACTCGGATAAATTTTGTCATGACCCCGTCCGCCAAGTTGTTTCGCAAAACTGAAACGGACTACAAGGTTATAGATAACTAAAACGAACAGGGGCTGTAAGGCAAAGCTGTCTGAAACCCCAATGGTTCCCCCCTATTCGGAAAACTCCTAGCTGTCCCGCAAAAATTAACGGAGTCAGAAATGTCATATCGGAAAGTAAAATGACCAACAAGCGGTGCTACGGTAATCATGGAGTCCTGACGAAAATCATGTCGACTCATCGTCATGATAGTCGGTGTCAAATTCCTATATTCGTCAAACCGGTTATAATTTCGTCAACAAACCAACTTAACGACAGACCGTGAAAGACAAAGGGCAGATGACATACGGACAGCAATTCACAGCGGACGCGATGCCATATGCGACCACAAAATGGGTTTGTGGGCGCATAAAATGATACTGAACGAAGTATGTTTCAAGTGTATTCAAACGACATCTTTTCTTACAAATGGCTACAAGCGCTAATGAACTCCACAAAGCGCAAACAAGTTGTACAACCCTAATAAAAGTTCAACTCGTTCACCTGCTAAGGGCTACAAAGCCTTGCCGACTAAAACAAAATTTAGTCAATTAATTTTCAACATTTTACAAGTTCATACTGCACAACCTAGAGTAAGTAGGAGACTGTGGGGTGAAGGGTACATTTTGAGCGTTAGCCCATCATCTATACCTTACTGAAATAATTGTTGACTTATCCACCAGCTCTGCACGAATCCAAAATGATACAGACAGTTCAACCAGGTATTTAAACTAGTTTACAGTTGAAGTGCAATTTTAGGATAACTCCTGACCAGTTTAAACACAAATGACACAACTGTTTACAACTGAAATTTTAACTAAGACACTACAGACTTCATTATCCTGTCACACAGAAAATTTACTTCCCAGCCATAGAATTACGAACTAGGGTAATGAAATTCTCAAAAATACCTATTTTCTTAGGTTGTGAGTCCCCAAAAATCCTAACAGTCATATCCCTTGCTAGTTCAAAATGAGACAAAGCAGACTGGTACTCCTTCATGCAATAATAAGATAATCCAAGGTTAAATAAACAGGTAGCAATGTCAGGGTGGTCTACATGACCAAGAAATGTTCTCCAAATGCGCAAGGCGTTTTTGAGGCTTTGTAAAGCCAATTCAGGTTTCCCGTTATTGCCAAACGCAACACCAAGCTTAAGCAAACACGCTGCGGTTTCAGGATGATCAGCATTACTAAAAATCCGATTACACATGTCCAAGGATTCTTGACATTCTTTCAATCCCAATTCCGCCAAACCATATACCTTATCCATCTTCAGGTTCAAGTTTCCGATGTTACGTAACAATCCCATGGTAAGAATGTGGTCTTCACCTTTAGTTAGAGCTCGACACATATTCAGTGAGTCGTTAAAATATTTCAACCCCAGTTCATATTCAGCCTTATTAGCGTAAGCGCATCCAACATTTCGCAAACCAGATGCAATTTGGAAATGGTCCCCGTATCCACAGATCTTTTGTAAGCCTATTAACGCTTCTTCATGAGTTTCTAGAGCTAAGTCATGATTTCCACATTTCTCATGAACAAGACCCTTGACATGAATAATGTGATATTTCAGTAGTTTAGAAGTGAAGTCCTCGCAGTTGATTAGCAAACTCAGTGCATCCTCTAAGGACTTCATAGCTTCGTCGTACTTACCCATAGCATAGTAAACTGTGCCAATAGTTTTTATACTATACACTTTGTCCCGAGAGTCCCTTAGACTTTTGAAAACTTCCAACGACTGGTTTGCGTAATCTAGAGCTGAATTGTAATCGCCCAATCTATAACAGGCCTCACATGCACCCTGCAGAGAGTGCACCGAACATAGTTTCCGATGCTTTTCAAATACATCGCGGCCTGATCCACATGAAATGGTTGGTTTACCTTGCATAGAGGTGGCTTCAATTGTATAATTAAAGAACTCTAATGCCTTGAGGAAAAGACTCTCGTGGAGGTAGTTGTTCGCTATCATTCGTAAGGAAAACAGAACAGAGAGGTCATTCACGAAGCAGGAAACATCCCTGCCGTCTGGTCCATATTTGATGTTCAGGAAACATTCCTCGTTCGCTTCTATCGCAGATGCACTATTCCTAATGGTCTCAATATGTAAAATGTAGTTCTGCCTAGCTTTATCAAATGACATGAATTTTTGCTCTAGGAAAGCAACATCTAAGTAACTCTGACTGTAGAAAACACCGTCCAGTTTCTTTGATTTACAGATGATCTGGAAATCCACACCATCAATGCAGTCAGCAAACGGAATAATGGTGTGAGCATACCGGATGAGTATGGGTTTGTATCCGTAAAGTCGGGTTACTTTCTTGGAGTCTGCATCACCGCTCTCAAGGGTCTGCGGTGCCCAAGATAACAACTCCCCTTGACAAGACTTCTGACAGTACATCACCAGCCTCAGGAGAGCAACAATGGACACAACCACCAGTAAATTGTGGCAACCGTCTTCTGTCAACATTTTGTTGTGTTCCAGTTCCCTCAAAACGTCCCATGTGAATTCACTGTCCACGCGGAACAGTGTCTTTAACAAGCTCATGACCACAGTAGGCAATCGGAACATATCTTGCTTGACGTCATGAACCATGTTGTCAACAAGCATTCTTTGTGGTCTAAATTGATCAAGTATTTCCATGACTTCCACATGCACTTTGTTAAGTACTCGGCCATCAGCTTTATATTTTTTCCTCTTTTCTTTAAATTCTTTCACAAGACAGTCGGCACCTTGGCTACCATGAAGCTTCACAGTAGTGGACAGAATGCGATCAAATATGTAGCCTTCCTTTAATGCTGTATCATACTCACAGATCTCGGCCATCTTTTCAGGTGTTCTGATCAACTCTATACCTGGTCTATCTGGTCTGTCTGCTCGTCCTAATGGTGTCTTGCACGCATAGGGGGCAGCACTGTCAAATTCAAACCCACGTGCCACCACATCGTCCACGAACCAATTCCCACCAGGAGTGTAGTAATCATTCAGTGATTTGATGCTCATGGTTCTAAGATATGTCTCTCCAAAATTTAAGACAAATAAATGCACAAGTCGTACCAAGTTTCGGAAGTACTCGAGGTCTTTACTTTCATCTTCAATCAGAATTGCCCACTCAAGATCCGAAAACGGCGTTGCCTCTCCTCTAGCTAAAGACCCCATGGCTATAGCTGCGTACTCCTGTGGAGGTGGCCCTAATAATTCTTCTGCTTTTGACATAAGAAATCCATCAAGAGAAATTATATCAGAACACATGTCTTTAAAGACTCGCCTAGTTTCCTCTACAAATTCTTTTTCCAATGACAAACGCTCAGTTTCAGTTGGATCTAATTGGAGTGCGTTGTTATAATCTTCCAATAATTTTTCGGCTGTTGGTGAAACTCTTTTCCTGATACTGTCCAACCTATTTTTTATATCTGTCTTGTAATCAACGGGAACTTTATTCCCAGGCAATGACAAGAGGTCACAAAATGCTTGTTCATTTTCTCTTACTGTCGCCTCAAGACCCTTAACTAACTCTCCATCCTTTGTTCTTATTAAAGCAGCGTTATACAGCGCGGAAGCAGTAACACAATGGTGGACACATTTTGTCAACAAAGCCCGCTCTTTATGAATATTGCCCATTTTGATAAAGATGGTCCCAGCTGACGCTGACCCTCCTTCTGACTTTATCAGTTCTTTAAGTGAACACGCTAGCTCAGTTTCTCCGTCATCCAGCCGATGCAGCTCCTCTTCTGAAATCTATTACAAACAAACAATTATGTGATAAGCAGTGATAAAATAGGAACATGGTTTGAGTTCATCTTAGAAGCATACAGTACAGGAAATCCTACAACCTTTGAACACTATACTCAAGACCAACTCCTCGTGTACAACAAGGAAAGTAAAAGTTCATGTAGTTACACTAAAGTTGCATTAGCAACACTGCAACCTGTGTCGCCATATGTGGCTGGCTTTGCTTGGCAGTTTTTGAGAGGAAATTAAAGGTTTTCAAAGAAATTTGGAATGAGTCACCTTCACATTTCTTACGAAATATAACAGGATTATAAAAGAATTGCGCACTGTTCTAGTCAAGTAATTGGATTGCTTCACAGATGCTCGTATAATCCATACATCAGTGGTGTACAGTTATGAAGTAAATTGCCAGTAGTCACGAAAAACAAATAAATTAAAATAGTTAACTTCAGTCAATTGACATTGAAATGTAAAATTTAAGAGCTTGCAGTAAACTTCTACCAGCAAACACCAGTGGTCCTCAGACACCGGCCAGTGACCCACTCCTACACCAGTGGTCATCTGACACCGGTCTGTAACGGCCCAATCTTATCCAGACATTACTGAATCAGGAAACCTGTTTAACTCCAATTCACTTTTTACCTCTTTTATTAATTCCTCTACATCTGGGGTCCAGTTTTCTTCTAACGATCTCTTGAAATTCACAGATGCATTTTTCAAGTCATTCTGTCGCTTGTATGCCTTTCCCATCCGTGTAAAGGCCCTGCGAATACACCGGAAATGTGCCATTTATTGAATTAACAAAAATTTCTTTAATTCTCAGTACCTTAGCTCTTGTTCAATTCAACAATTCTGCCATGCAGTTGCTATTCTCGTAATTTCTGCATTACAAGCAATTTCTTGGTACAGTTGGCATCAATAAGCTTAACTGCCTTAAACCTCTGATCTCTGCAAATTTCATCGCACGATTGTACTCTCGTTTCCAAAGAATCCCATGTGATACGGTCTTATCATACAAGAATTTAAAACCCATCTACTGAAAGGTCTGCAACAACTCATGTTAGGACTCTTCAGAACAATTCTCACTTGGCTATCAACTTGCAATCTGCTTTGTTGTTCTGGCCCACTGAGACAGCTTGTTCACATATCTTGATACATTTCCCAAAATTGCGCTGCTCGAAGTAGACAGCTAAAAATAAAACGAGCAAGGTTATCAAGAGCACTGGTGTTTTACTGCTATACCTCGCGATGTCGCAATCTCCTAATGCATCATGTCGCAATCACTGCGTAGCCCGAAATATTTAACAGACACTAATTAAAAATTAAGGGCAACGCTGGGAGGAGCCAACGTAAGTGGTAACTGGGGTAACAATCGCAGATGCCATCAGACTATAGTTAGTCAGTATAAAAAGACAAAGCTGAAAAGGTTTTGTGAAATTAGAAAATGCTCCAGACAATACCGTGGCAGTGTATTTGTTTGTTTACACATTTTAGTAAGAGTGATTTCTGATAGAACAGTCTAGAGCAGTGTGAAATTTACTAAAGTTTAAATATCAACTAATCCAGCTTGGGACAAAACATTGTCTTCTAATACATTTCAAATTTGCTCAAAAATGATTCATTGTAAAGTTGAATTCACTTCTAAGACAACGCTGTCTTTACAAGCGTTTTAGCACATGCATCTTCAAACGTATTCTTTCGGTCACGGGTGGAAATTAGCCAACAGTCTTCAGTTCCTGAACTATCCAAGCTGGCAAGCAGGCAAGCATTTCTCTTTGGTTCTTACGTGTTATAGTGCCAGTGATTAGGTTCCCAAAATGCACAACTTGACTACTAGTCTCCCATGTCTTCATTGGCAACAGGATGACATATGGTTCTTTGGTGGAAAGGAAATCATAAGCACGAGGCGAGTCGCATTCATGCAGGGACTAGCACAACTGCATTTTTTAATTTCGTTGCCTGGGTACAAATGAGTTCAACAAAAGTGAAGTGTCCTTCCCATGAGTATATTAAAGGATTAAGAGGATTGGCTACTGTGACAAGTAACACCTCAGTGATGACCCCACTGTTGAGATGCATCATTTGGTTTCACGGAAGACTCAATATCNTTGAAAACTTCCAACGACTGGTTTGCGTAATCTAGAGCTGAATTGTAATCGCCCAATCTATAACAGGCCTCACATGCACCCTGCAGAGAGTGCACCGAACATAGTTTCCGATGCTTTTCAAATACATCGCGGCCTGATCCACATGAAATGGTTGGTTTACCTTGCATAGAGGTGGCTTCAATTGTATAATTAAAGAACTCTAATGCCTTGAGGAAAAGACTCTCGTGGAGGTAGTTGTTCGCTATCATTCGTAAGGAAAACAGAACAGAGAGGTCATTCACGAAGCAGGAAACATCCCTGCCGTCTGGTCCATATTTGATGTTCAGGAAACATTCCTCGTTCGCTTCTATCGCAGATGCACTATTCCTAATGGTCTCAATATGTAAAATGTAGTTCTGCCTAGCTTTATCAAATGACATGAATTTTTGCTCTAGGAAAGCAACATCTAAGTAACTCTGACTGTAGAAAACACCGTCCAGTTTCTTTGATTTACAGATGATCTGGAAATCCACACCATCAATGCAGTCAGCAAACGGAATAATGGTGTGAGCATACCGGATGAGTATGGGTTTGTATCCGTAAAGTCGGGTTACTTTCTTGGAGTCTGCATCACCGCTCTCAAGGGTCTGCGGTGCCCAAGATAACAACTCCCCTTGACAAGACTTCTGACAGTACATCACCAGCCTCAGGAGAGCAACAATGGACACAACCACCAGTAAATTGTGGCAACCGTCTTCTGTCAACATTTTGTTGTGTTCCAGTTCCCTCAAAACGTCCCATGTGAATTCACTGTCCACGCGGAACAGTGTCTTTAACAAGCTCATGACCACAGTAGGCAATCGGAACATATCTTGCTTGACGTCATGAACCATGTTGTCAACAAGCATTCTTTGTGGTCTAAATTGATCAAGTATTTCCATGACTTCCACATGCACTTTGTTAAGTACTCGGCCATCAGCTTTATATTTTTTCCTCTTTTCTTTAAATTCTTTCACAAGCCGGTCGGCACCTTGGCTACCATGAAGCTTCACAGTAGTGGACAGAATGCGATCAAATATGTAGCCTTCCTTTAATGCTGTATCATACTCACAGATCTCGGCCATCTTTTCAGGTGTTCTGATCAACTCTATACCTGGTCTCTCTGGTCTGTCTGCTCGTCCTAATGGTGTCTTGCATGCATAGGGGGCAGCACTGTCAAATTCAAATCCACGTGCCACTACGTCGTCCACAAACCAATTCCCACCAGGAGTGTAGTAATCATTCAGTGATTTGATGCTCATGGTTCTAAGATATGTCTCTCCAAAATTTAAGACAAATAAATGCACAAGTCGTACCAAGTTTCGGAAGTACTCGAGGTCTTTACTTTCATCTTCAATCAGAATTGCCCACTCAAGATCCGAAAACGGCGTTGCCTCTCCTCTAGCTAAAGACCCCATGGCTATAGCTGCGTACTCCTGTGGAGGTGGCCCTAATAATTCTTCTGCTTTTGACATAAGAAATTCATCAAGAGAAATTATATCAGAACACATGTCTTTAAAGACTCGCCTAGTTTCCTCTACAAATTCTTTTTCCAATGACAAACGCTCAGTTTCAGTTGGATCTAATTGGAGTGCGTTGTTATAATCTTCCAATAATTTTTCGGCTGTTGGTGAAACTCTTTTCCTGATACTGTCCAACCTATTTTTTATATCTGTCTTGTAATCAACGGGAACTTTATTCCCAGGCAATGACAAGAGGTCACAAAATGCTTGTTCATTTTCTCTTACTGTCGCCTCAAGACCCTTAACTAAGTCTTCAGCCTTTGTTCTTATTAAAGCGGCATTATACAGTGCGGAAGCAGTAACACAATGTTGGACACATTTTGTCAACAAAGCCCGCTCTTTATGAATATTGCCCATTTTGATAAAGATGGTCCCAGCTGAAGCTGACCCTCCTTCCGACTTTATCAGTTCTTTAAGTGAACACGCCAGCTCAGTTTCTCCGTCATCCAGCCGACGCAGCTCCTCTTCTGAAATCTATTACAAACAAACAATTATGTGATAAGCAGTGATAAAATAGGAACATGGTTTGAGTTCATCTTAGAAGCATACAGTACAGGAAATCCTACAACATTTGAACACTATACTCAAGACCAACTCCTCATGTACAACAAGGAAAGTAAAAGTTCATGTAGTTACACTAAAGTTGCATTAGCAACACTGCAACCTGTGTCGCCATATGTGGCTGGCTTTGCTTTGCAGTTTTTGTGAGGAAATTAAAGGTTTTCAAAGAAATTTGGAATGAGCCACCTTCACATTTCTTACAAAATATAACAGGATTATAAAACAATTGCGCACTGTTCTAGTCAAATAATTGGATTGCTTCACAAATGCTCGTATCCTCCGTACATCAATGGTGTACAGTTATGAAGTAAATTGCCAGTAGTCACAAAAAACAAATAAATTAAAACAGTTAACTTCAGTCAATTGACATTGAAATGTAAAATTTAAGAGCTTGCAGTACACTTCTACCAGCACACACCAATGGTCCACTGACACCAGCCAGTGACCCACTCTTACACCAGTGGTCCTCTGACACCGGCCTGTAACAGCCCACTCTTATCCAGACATTACTGAATCAGGAAACCTGTTTAACTCCACTTCACTTTTACCTCCTTTATTAATTCCTCTACATCCGGGGTCCAATTTTCTTCTAACGATTTCTTGAAATTCCCAGATGCATTTTTCAAGTCACTCTGTCGCTTGTATGCTTTTCCCATCCGTGCAAAGGCCCTGCGAACACACCGGAAATGTGCCATTTATTGAATTAACAAAAATTTCTTTAATTCTCAGTACCTTAGCTCTTGTTCAATTCAACAATTCTGCCATGCAGTTGCTATTCTCCTAAGTTCTGCAGTACAGTTGGCATCAATAAGCTTAACTGCCTTAAACCTCTGATCTCTACAAATTTCATGGCACGGTTGTACTCTCGTCTCCAAAGAATCCCATGTGATACGGTCTTATCATACAAGAATTTAAAACCCATCTACTGAAAGGTCTGCAACAACTCATGCTAGGAACTCTTCAGAACAATTCTCACTTGGCTATCAACTTGCAATCTGCTTGGTTGTTCTGGCCCACTGAGACAGCTTGTTCACATGTCTTGATACACTCCCCAAAATTGCGCTGCTCGAAGTAGACAGCTAAAAATAAAACGAGCAAGGTTATCAAGAGCACTGTATGTTCTTCTTGGTAACAAGTCCTACCATGAAAATATCCACCCTCAACAGCATGAGAACTAGGTTGCGACCTGGTCAAAATCCAAGCTCGCAAATCTGAAATTCACGTCTCTCAATACTGACCACCAAAAAACCGAAACGTTTTCTGGTATTGTGTTACACGAATTTTCCGCGTTCCAACTAGAAAATAGAATCATTGCTGCAGCACTTTCAGATGTGACTCGGAACTTGGAATGCCCAAGTCACACAGGTGTGACTAATAACAGTAGGCCAAATCGGAGGTTGTATTTTCAAATTTCAGGTCGCAATGCGCAGTCTGCAGCTCGTTTGTCGAGCCTTCTTTGATTTTGCTTTTAGCCTGATACCTGGGTAAAATGCAGATTTTAACTTCAACAATGAAGAAACACAAACAGTGCTGATCAGGGGAGTAAAAGCACTTATTCTCCATACCTGCTTTATTAGTGTAGAATATGATGTTCGTCGGATCTAGCAGAATAGCTCGGTCATAACGTTGGTGAGCTTCCTCAAATTTCTTTTCCTTGTAAGCAGCATTGCCCAATTCCTTTTCAGCTTGAGCCTAAACACGTTGAGACAACTGTCAGACATGAGACGATATGAATGCTAGTTAGATATCCAAGTGGATAAAGTTGTTTAATCATTTACCTGTCAGACTTTCAATGAGTTGCCAACATTTGAAAATCAAAAAGCGGACACCTTCCCACTGAAATGATGAAACAACTTTACCTCACACATATAAATCTAGGCCACACTGCAAGGGCCGGGCAACCACAGGCGTCCTCAGCTTCTGATCGTTCTCAATACACTATTATAATACAACAAGATATGACACTCTCGACAAGAAATTCCACGGGTGCTTCACTTCAGCCGTCCATATTAAACACAAAACTCAATAAATTTACACAAAACAGGGTTTCAACAAACTATTTGCAATTGTTCTTTCTTCTAATACCATTCACTGTGTCTTGCTCCAGCGAGTTCGCAACAATTGCGGTCAAAGCACAAAAATTAAATGTTCCCAAAAAGCCCTAGGCAATAACCATCGCCTCTGCTGGCCCTACATTGCCTAAAAAAGTCCATGCTTACTTTGACGCCAGTGTGCTGTGGGAGAAACTGGTCAGTCATGTCGGAAATGGTGCTTAGCCAGAAAGCATGAAAACATGTAGCCTTGGTACAAAGCTGTATATAAATAACGTACAGCTTTGCACCGATGTGGGTAAAAAAGTGGTAAGATAAAATCTGACACAAAATTAGTGCTGTTAAAAACTACAGTCTTCCTTGAGTAAACAAAATTATTTAACAGTGGTGGAAACAATGACGTTCTACCGTTATTCTGCTGCTAAAGTTGTGGAGCGATCTTTAGCGACGGCTTTCGGCGCCATGAAATATTGCGTCACCTATTGACCAGTTTCTTTTTTCGCCGATTCTTCAATCAACTGCTGTTCTTTCACGAGCTTGCGTACATGTCACAACAAGTTATTGGAACTGGTTTCACTTCATTACAACTTTTTAGAATTTCGATACCAAAAAAACGAATTTCAGAAAAAATTTTGCTTCTCCGAAGTTGTCGCGAAAATTTAGGAAATGGCGCGTGCATGTGACACGAGCGTATTGTTTTCAAAATGAACACATACTTTTCATTGTTAGAAAAGGCAGAGAGTTACACAAGAAAATGACGTTTATTGCATTGTTTTTCACTTAAACGGCTGTAACGGGCAAGGTATCGGTTTATTCCCAGATTTTACATGCACCCCGTCCGGTCTTTAGCTTTACATTTTGATACAAGTTTCACAACGCGGTGAAGAGCAGAATTACCCTGGCTGCGTACAATTTCGGGGTCTACGGAAGAAATACACACAGTGGTACCTAGCTGTATTTTGACGACAATATACAGCTATAGCTGGCTGGCTAGAAAACATGTAGCCTTGGTACAAATTAAGCTGTATATACATAAATACTACCTTGGCTGTGGCTGCATGCAATTTCGGGGTCTACGGAAGAAATACACACTGTGGTACCTAGCCGTATTTTGACGACAACATACAGCTAGCTGGCAGGCTAGAAAACATGCAGCCACGTATTAACACCATGGTGGCCAAAGGTGTGGCATGTCAGAAGTTTCGACTTGGGACAATATCACCACTATACTTTCGAAACCAGGCGAAAATTGCCGACAGCCTATGTATAACATAACAACGTCAAATACCCGCAGATATATCTACAAGTACCTCGATGGTTCCCTGCGTGCATAGCCAGCACGCTGGCTAATGTCGCTGTTGTAGATGCGCTTCCGGTGAATTATATGAGCCTCTGTTAGCTACTCGCTAACGGGCAATTGCCTATTAGTATTAGCTGAATGGTTAGCACGCTTGCCGGTTTTATGGGGGTCGCGGGTTCGATCCCCGGGTCGGGTAATCTCGGCTATTACTACATCGCTAATGACCACCTAGCGGCACGCACAGGCGTCCTCAGCTTCTGATCGTCCCCAATACACTACATGTAGTGTATNTTTGTTGATAATATAACAATATAAACAGCTACCTCACCACAGTTCCGACCGCAAACGCAACTCGCAAAATAACTTTTACTTTCGCGACACCTAGCGACCTAGTAACGTATTACCGGATGTAAGCATGCGCAGAACCAACTTCCTGGTTAAAAATTGCCAGCTGACAGCCAATGAAATCCATCGTTCTAGTATCCTGTACCTGGGCCTTCACAAGTTATCCGTGACGTCATCTTGTGAGGCCCGGGAACCAGGTTAAAACCTTTCCCAGGAAAAACTTTTGCCGAGGTACCTTAATGCGCATGTGCAGAAATGGGGCAATATTTTTTGTTTTTCCCGTCGTCCTTCGTCGGCCGTTGAGACGGGAAAAATTTGAACTATATTTCCGGGAAAAAGCTTTTCTCCGGTTGTGCCTTAATGCTTGTGTATTGAAATTAAATCAAATGTTAACTTGTTTACAGATTTAATTATAATGCTTATTTTCTTGTAAGATAAGGGGAACGAGGCATAGGCCTATCGTAAAAATGAGATGGGGCCGGATGGCGGCATGCTTGGTGAAGTTGGCAAAAAATGAAGTTCGCTCAATGTGGTGGTGAGGCACCTAGTGGAAAAAAATGCCGAGAGGAGCAGAGAACGTTAGTTGTTCTTTTTTTTCTTTTCGACTGCTTGATGCTTTAGTGACTCCGGCGCTTTTCACGTGATCATCCTGTAGTACTGAGTAGTAATAATCTTTATTTAAAAGTCGGTGAGATTTAACAATGAAACGTTAGCACAAGTGGTATTATCCAACACATTTAAAATCTACAAAATGAAAATACAGAACTAAAATACTAGCTAATTCTACCGTACAGTACGGAGAATATACAGAACTCCAACATAAATATAAATACAAAAGTACACATCATGTTACATCATGTACAGGATACTAGATAGTTTTTGTATGCACATATCGCTAAGCACCAGATAATAAGCTCTCGCAAACGAGCTATTTTATAACGTTGCGAGTATCCGAAAATTCTAACTCTCATATCCCATGCTTGTTGAGAATGAGACAAGGCATTTTGGTACTCCATCCTATTGAAGTAAGATAACCCTAGGTTTTCTAAACATTTAGCAATGTTGGGATGGTCTACATCACCAAGGAGTTTTCTCCAAATGTGCAAGGCCTTCTTGACACTTTCCAAAGCCAATTCGTGTTTCCCGCCTTTGCCACACGCCACACCGAATTTCAACAAACACTCTGCTCTTTCAGGATGAACATCACCAAAAATCCGACTACACATATCTAAGGATTCCTGACATACTTTAAATCCTAATTCGATCTCACCAGTTCTCAGGTGCAAGTTTCCAATGTTACGTAACAATCCCATGGTAAGAAGATGGTCTTCCCCTTTAGTTAGAGTTTTACTCATACTTAGCGAGTCGTTAAAATATTTCAACCCAAGTTTATACTCGGCCTTATTAGCGTAAGCGCTTCCAACATTTCGCAAACCAGACGCAATTTGGAAATGGTCCCCGTATCCACAGATCTTTTGTAAGCCTTTTAACGCTTCTTTATGACTTTCTAGTGCCACGTCGTGATTTCTACGTTTTTCATGAACAAGACCCTTGACATGAATAATGTGATATTTCAGTAGTTTAGAAGGGAAGTCCTCGCAGTTGTTTAGCAAACTCAATGCATCCTCTAAGAACTTCATACCTTTGTCATACTCGCCCATAGCCTTGTAAATTGTGCCAATCATTGTTATACTGTTCACTTTGTCCAGAGAGTCGCTTAGACATTCGAAAACTTCCAACGACTGGTTTGCGTAATCTAGAGCTGAGTTGTAATCGCCCAATCTATAATAGGCCTGACATGCACACTGCAAGATGTCTGCTGAAAATAATTTCTGATGCTTTTCAACGAAATCGAGACCTGGTGCAGATGAACTGTTTGGTTTACCTTGCTTAGTAATGGCTTCCGACGCATATCTGCAGAACTCTAACGCCTTTTGGAAAATACCCTCATGGAAGTAAGTGCTTGAGATCATTTGTAAGGCCAACAGAACAGTGAAGTCGTAAACGAAGCAGGAAACATCCTCGCCGTCTGGTCCATATTTGATGTTCAGGAAACATTCCCTGTTCGCTTCCTTCGCACATGCATTATCCGAAATGTTCTTAATGTGTTTAATGAAGTTACGCCGAGATTCATCAAAACACATGAATTTCTCCTCTAGTAAAGCAATGTTAAAGTGATTACGATCATAGAAAACACCGCCCAGCTTCTTTGATTCACAAATGGTCTTGAAATCTATACGACCAATACATTCAGCAAACGGGAAAACGGTGTAAGCATACCGAATGAGTATAGGTTTGTATCCGTAAAGTCGGGTTACTGTCTTGGAGTCTGCATCACCGCTCTCAAGGGTCTGCGGTGCCCAAGATAACAACTCCCCTTGACAAGACTTCTGACAGTACATCACTAGCCTCAGGAGAGCAACAATGGACACAACCACCAGTAAATTGTGGCAACCATCTTCTGTCAACATTTTGTTGTGTTCCAGTTCCCTCAAAACGTCCCATGTGAATTCACTGTCCACGCCGAACAGTGTCTTTAACAAGCTCATGACCACAGTAGGCAATCGGAACATATCTTGCTTAATGTCATGAACCATGTCGTTAACAAGCATTTTTTGTGGTCTGAATTGCCCAAGTATCTCCATGACTTCCACATGCACTTTTTTAAGTACTCGGTCATCAGCTTTATATTTTTTCCTCTTTTCTTTAAATTCTTTCACAAGACGGTCGGCATCATGGCTACCATGAAGCTTCACAGTAGTGGACAGAACGCGATCAAATATGTAGCCTTCCTTTAATGCTGTATCATATTCACATATCTCGGCCATCTTTTCAGGTGTTCTGATCAACTCTATACCTGGTCTCTCTGGTCTGTCTGCTCGTCCTAATGGGGTCTTGCACGCATAGGGGGCAGCACTGTCGAATTCAAATCCACGTGCCACTACGTCGTCCACAAACCAATTCCCACCAGGAGTGTAGTAATCATTCAGTGATTTGATGCTCATGGTTCTAAGATATGTCTCTCCAAAATTTAAAACAAATAAATGCACAAGTCTTACCAAGTTTCGGAAGTACTCAAGGTCTTTACTTTCATCTTCAATAAGAATTGCCCACTCAAGATCCGAAAACGGCGTTGCCTCTCCTCTAGCTAAAGACCCCATGGCTATAGCTGCGTACTCCTGTGGAGGTGGCCCTAATATTTCCTCCGCTTTTGTCATAAGAAATCCATCAAGAGAAATTATATCAGAACACATGTCTTTAAAGACTCGCCTAGTTTCCTCTACAAATTCTTTTTCCAATGACAAACGCTCAGTTTCAGTTGGATCTAACTGGAGTGCCTTGTTATAATCTTCCAATAATTTTTCGGGTGTTGGTGAAACTCTTTTTCTGATACTGTCCAACCTATTTTTTGTATCTGTCTTGTAATCAACGGGAACTTTATTCCCAGGCAATGACAATAGGTCACAAAATGCTTGTTCATTTTCTCTTACTGTCGCCTCAAGGCCCTCAACTAACTCTCCATCCTTTGTTCTTATTAAAGCAGCGTTATACAGCGCGGAAGCAGTAACACAATGTTGGACACATTTTGTCAACAAAGCCCGCTCTTTATGAATATTGCCCATTTTGACAAAGATGGTCCCAGCTGACGCTGACCCTCCTTCCGACTTTATCAGTTCTTTAAGTGAACATGCTAGCTCAGTTTCTCCGTCATCCAGCCGACGCAGCTCCTCTTCTGAAATCTATCACAAACAAACAATTATTTGATATACAGAGACAGAGACAAATAGGAAAATTCTTTGACTTCATCTTTGAAGCATATAGGAAACCTTACATTTCAACTATAATCAAGACCAACTCCTCTTTCTCGTATATAACATGGATAGCAACATCTCATACACTAAAGTTGCATGTCGTCCTTTTTAGCCCGACTGTAACCAGTGCCCGCCCTATATGGTTGGCTTTGGTTGACAGTTTTGCTACCTTCACATATGTGACGAAATATAACAGGATTATAAAAGAATTATCCTTTGTTCTATTCACGTGGCCTTCAGAAATGTTCACAGTCCCAAATTTGTTTATTTGACGATATTTCCTGTAAGTAGATAGCTTCACAGACACTCTCTCGTATTCTCCGTACAGTTTTTAATAATCAGGTGTTCAGTTATGAACTAAATTGCCAGTAGATATGACAAACTAATAGTCAACTTAAATCAATTGATATTAAAATGTGAAATTTAGGAGCTTGCAGTACACTTCTACCAGCACACACCAGTGGTCCTCAGACATCGGCCAGTGATCCACTCCTACACCAGTGGTCATCTGACACCGGTCAATCACCCACTCCTAGCCAAACATTACTGAATTGTGTGGCTTAATTAACTCCACATCACTTTTTACCTCTTTCACTAATTTCTCTACATCAAGGGTCTTGTGTTCTGCCAATGATTTGTTGAAATTCAGCAATGCATTTTTCAAGTCACTCTGTCGCTGGTATGATTTTCCCATCCGTGCAAAGGCCCTGCGAATACATCGAGAACGTGTCTCATTCATTAACGTCACAAAAATTGCACAAGTCTCTGCCACAAGCTCCTGACATATGCTTAGAATGTAAAGTTCCTTCTCTCTCTTTTCTCAGTTCTAAGTACCAAGTTTTTGGTCAATTCAACAATTTTACAATGCAGTTGCTATTCTCGTAATTTCTGTATTACAAGCAATTTCTTGGTACAGTTGGCATCAATGAGCTTAATTGCCTTAATTAAACTTCTGATCTAGGCAAATACCATTGCACGGTTGTACTTTTGTCTCCAAAGAATCCCATGCGATAAGGTCCTATCTCAAAAGAATTTAAAACCCATCTACAGGCAAGTCTGCAACAACTCATGTTAGGACTCTTCAGAACAATTCTCACTTGGCTATCAACTTGCAGTCTGCTTGGTTGTTCTGGCCCACTGAGACAGCTTGTTCACATATCTTGATACACTCCCCAAATTTGCTCTGCTCCAAGTAGACAGCTGAAAAACGAGCAAGGTTATCAAGAACACTTGTTTTGGACTACAACATTTCGTGATGTCGAAATAACCCGATGTGTCATGTCGCAATCACTGTCGTAGCCAGAGATGTTCAACAGACACTGGTAACAAATAAGGGCAAGTGATGAGAGGGGGCCAATATCAGTGGCACTTGGGGTATCGACCTCAGATGCCATGGGTCTAGGTTGATTCAATATAAAAGGGAATAATCAAAAGGGTTCTGTGAATTTAGAAAACCTTACGGGCAATGCCGTGGCAGTGAATTTGTTCGTTTGCACGTGTTAGTAAGAGGGACGGTCATGTTGTCCAGAGCAGTGTAAACTGTACTAGTTAGTTGAAATATTAAGTTACGTAGTTTGGGATGCAACATAGTGTTTTAATACACTTCAAATTTGGCAAAAGTTGATTCACTATAAAGCTGAATTCACATCTGAGTCACCACTGTCTTTCCTGGCGCTTTAACACATGCGTCTTCAAATGTCATTCTTTCAGTGGAGTTGGCCAAGAGTCTTCAGGTCTCGAATTCTCCATGTTGCAAGTATTTTTACATGGTTCTTGATGCCAGTGTCTAGGTTCCGAAAATGCACTGCTTCACTAGTTTCCCATAGACTAATCCAGCTTGGAACAAAACATTCTGTTCTAATACATTTCAAATTTGCCCAAAGTTGATTCATCATAAAGCTGAATTCACTTCCGAGACACGACTGTCTATACAAGCCCTTTAGCACATGCGTCGTCAAATGTGTTCTTTCAGTGGAATTAGCCAACAGTCTTCAGGTCTCGAATTATCCATGTTGGCAAGTTTTTTTAACTAGTTCTTGATGTCAGTGTTTAGGTTTCAAAAAGGACCGCTTTACCAGTTTCCCATGCCTTCAGATGTGCTTGACTGAGGGGAGTAGCATTCATACAGGGACTTGCACAACTGAATTTTTTAATTTCGTTGGCTTACCTGGGTACAAATGAGTTCAACAAAGGTGAAGAGTCCCTGCCTAGAGTATATTAAAGGACTGAGAGTATTGGCTACTGTGAACTACAAGGAACACCTCGGCGATGACCCCACTGCCGAGATGCATCATTTGGTTTCACGGAAGACTCAATGTCCACCTTAAGCAGTCTGCCAAAGAGAGCTCATCTTGGCGATAATCACCTGATCTGTTGTTCAAAGTTGGCCTACATTTTCATGGTGGAAGAACTAAGAATGCTTCCAGAATAGGCAACTGCTTAAGGTGGCCCAATTAACCTGCAGCTTTGCAAAGTTTAGTTAACAGAATGTCTAACTTAAACCACAGGAGTGACTAATGATAGTAGGGCACAACCTGAAATTGTATTTCCAAATTTCAGGTCTCGTTGCAGCCCGCAGCTCGTTTATCGAGCCTGCTGTGATTTCTTAGCCAGATAAACTGGAGGAAACGCAGTTTTAACTTCAACAATGAAGAAAAGCAAACAGTGTTGATCAGGGGAGTAAAAGCATTCTCCATACCTGCTTTATTAGTGTAGAATACGATGTTCGTCGGATCTAGCTTAATAGCTCTGTCATAATGTCCGTGAGCTTCCTCAAATTTCTTTTCCTTGTATGCCGCATTGCCCAATTCCTTTTCAGTTTGAGCCTAAAAGCGTTGGGACTGCATAAATACTGTGAGACATGAGACGATATGAATGCTGGTTAGGAAGTATCAGACTTTAAATGAGTTGCCCACATTTGAACATCAGAAAGCGGGCACTTAAAACAAGGCCATGGGGCAACTGTCCAGTCATCTCGGAAAAGGGAAATACGCCTACCACGTCTTAAGGTGCTGTACGTACGCCAAGTGCATGGATCTACAAGACAACGCAAGACATGACTCTAATTTTCACCAAAACGTCAAGTCACTTTCGGCTATAAGGGTGTAAGTTTGAACATCCTTTGCTTACTTGTTCTTTGTGGTTTTCCGCGTCAGCCATCTTTTTCGGCCGCAAACCTCCACTTCAGTCTACTTATCGTCAGTGTAAAGATGTCGGGCGTATTGTGCTGTTGTTCAGCTCTGTGTCGAATACAACTCAGTCCTCATTTAAAACACTGAGTGCTGAGTGATTCGAGGCGATCGGTTTCCTTACACCATGAGGTTCACGGGCACAACCAGACGACCAGAATGGCGAACAGCGAGGCGAGGATGGCGCCGACTGGGTCATTGATTAAATACTCGTATTTATCTATGACTGAGGCATCTCGTTCGTGTGTGCATTGGACAATGGAACTCTAGCCCTGGAATGCCAACTCTCGCACGTGATCTCTGTATTCTATTACTTGGGCTGGCTTCGAAAGGGTGGATATTTAGGACTTGCCGGACACCTCTCTCTGACTAATTCCAGTGCAAAATAAACGCAATAGCTGAAACGTATATGATTTACTAAACAACTTCTGATTCTTAAAAAGCAGTAGTTTTGCCAATGTGTCCGGCCTACATGAACTTATTTCAAATATCCTCCTGTGTAAACAACTCCAAACAAAAGCGGTTTTCAACTGAGATCAGATAACAGCTTATCTTTATGTGAAGCGTTCTCGCGATTTTTTGTTGGAGCTCACAAATGTTATATACCAGATATGTACCCGCGGCTATCAAAGCTCATTGGAAAACTTTTATCAACGGGTAACAAAGGCTTTTTACTGAATCATTTTTGGCTAAAACATTCATCATGACATATTTCATATTTATTCGGGAAAACTATTCCAGAATAACTTTCCACGGAGGATTCAATTCCAGGAGTCACGACTGATTGAGAATGCATCAGTTTTAGTCCATGACATTTCATCCAGTAGCGGCCTATTTCATTACCCCAACTCAACTAAGTTGCCTAAATCTACCACGTATTTATGGGCTTGTGAAAACAGGTTGTGCTTGTGCTGTCCCTAAACATTTTGACTGAATTAAGGCCTCGGTTTTTAGTTTTATTATTAGAAAATATCATTAGTCAAAGAGGAGCTCATAATAAAGATAATATGATAGGAAATATTACGTCAATAAGACAATAAAGACTTATTGTTGCCAGTTGTGATGGACAGGTTCACCCCTGCTATCCGCAAAAAATATCCGTCAGAGTAATGGGAGATTCCTATAAGTCGCTGTCCACATTGCACCGGCTCCTGAAGACAGAGGTCTAAATTATTGAGGCTGACAGTGAAAGATGATGCAAAGTTTCCTTTATTCTTCTTTCAAAGAAGATTGTTTCTACTCGTCATTTTTTGATATTTGCAGTTACTTTCTGTGCATTTCCCTCTTCAAAGATATTTGGACTTTTTGCTAGTGTTTACTTTTCTCGGTGCCGCCCGCTATGTTAATTAAGGACCCACGAAATCCGTCACACAACATTTACGTCTTCTCTTGGTAATTACGATTTATTCCAGTAGAATTGCTCGTGCGTGGAACGGTAATTAACGTGTTAATTTAATAAGCATTTCAATTACCAATTGGAATATCCAAAAGACGTTAACTTTTAATTGTTTTTCATACTGCGTTTTGCTCATGCTGAAGTTTAAGTGTGCGGTTTGCATGGATAATTACGCAATGTTCAAAGACACCTCTCCGTTTGAAACAACTTCGTAGCTGTATTCAGCATAAACAGAATGGATGTCTCGGTTCCTGCAGTTTTTAATGGTGCGTCAACAAAATGGCCACCATAGTTGTTCATACCGATGTAAACTCGGGAAATTTGTACCTAGTGCGTGATGTCTTTCACTTCATGAAATATGCGCACACCTAACCTGAAATATGGGGGCTGGAATATTCCAGTATGTAGACCATTTACTGAAAACTGAAACGGGAACCAAACAAAAAAACACAAAAATTAGTACTACGTTCAGACCATGAGAATTGTGCATTCGTGCTGAATTCCTGTATACTATTCTCTCGTTTTCTCGGACTTTTTGTTTCTCTGAGGCGAATCTTTTTTCCCATTTCGCCAAATGGGGTGGCTCGCTTGAGCCCTTGAGCCCCCACCCCCCGGGTGCGCGCATGTGAAACTTATTTTCTGTTATAGATTTTTAAAACAAATAGGGGAGTTTTTGAACTTCAAGTACGATCGTGTGGCACTTACAGACGTCCCCATACATTTTTAATTGGAAAATCGGCAGCTTGTTTTGTATCTGACCAATCTCTATTTTGGCGACTGTGAATGTGGTTACGTCATTCAACGCTGACGTCACAAAGAACAAACGACAGCGTGAAATCGTTAAAGTTCAACGTTGCTTAATCGAAGTCAAAGAGCGAATTCAGTAAAAGAATTATCAAGTTCATTACGGTTGAAAAAGGTTTGTAGTTTTTTGATTATAACATTTATTTTTTCAAAAATATTGATGTGTGCTTGCTTCAAAATATCTTTATAGACATAAGACATTCGTAACTTTGACTCTTTAGAGTAAACGACAAAGTACCATACCGAAAGGCTTAAAATGGTGTTTCTTCTCTAAGATCTACGAATTTTCTGTAGTGTTTTGATCTTTTATTCTTCCAGTCAAGTATACATCTCACGACAACGCTATGAGTGCGTTCTTTCTTCTCATTTCCATCCTCGGAGGAAGTCTCTTGGCTGAAGCGCGCCCTGTGGTCAGACCAGACATAGCTGAAGAGTCAGACATAGCTGAAGAGTCAAAAGAGGGACTGCGGCCCCAGGTTCCCAAGAAAACCGGTAATGCCTAAAAAGCAGACACTCCAG
>NMRA01000031.1:1234749-1316541 GCA_002633005.1 Phoronis australis | reverse complement strand
AAGGGTGGATATATAGGACTTGACACGTCTCTCTGACTAATTCCAGTGCAAAATAAACGCAATAGCTGAAACGTATATGATTTACTAAACAACTTCCGATTCTTAAAAAGCAGTAGTTTTGCCAATGTGTCCGGCCCACATGAACTTATTTCAAATATCCTCCTGTAAAATCAACTCCAAACAAAAGCGGTTTTCAACTGAGATCAGATAACAGCTTATCTTTATGTGAAGCGTTTTCGCGATTTTTTGTTCAAGTAGAGCTCACAAATGATATACTAGATATGTACCCGGTTACCAAAGCTCATTGGAAAACTTTTATCAACGGGTAACAAAGGCTTTTTACTGAATCATTTTTGGCTAAAACATTCATCACACCATATTTATTCTGGAAAATCATTGCAGAATAACTTTCCACGGAGGATTCAATTTCAGGAGTCACGACAGATTGAGAATGCATCAGTTTTAGTCCATGACATTTCATCCAGTAGCGGCCTATTTCATCACCCCAACTCAACTAAGTTGCCTAAATCTACCACGTATTTATGGGCTTGTGAAAACAGGTTGTGCTTGTGCTGTCCCTAAATATTTTGACTGAATTAAGGCCTCGGTTTTTAGTTTTATTATTAGAAAATATCATTAGTCAAAGAGGAGCTCATAATAAAGATAATATGATAGGAAATATTACGTCAATAAGACAATAAAGACTTATTGTTGCCAGTTGTGATGGACAAGTTCACCCCAGCTATCCGCAAAAAATATCCGTCAGAGTAATGGGAGATTCCTATATGTCGCTGTTCACATTGCACCGGCTCCTGAAGACAGAGGTCTAAATTATTGAGGCTGACAGTGACAGAGGATGCAAAGTTTCCTTTATTCTTCTTTCAAAGAAGATTGTTTCTACTCGTCATTTCTTGATATTTGCAGTTGCTTTCTGTGCATTTCCCTCTTCAAAGATATTTGGACTTTTTGATAGTGTTTACTTTGCTCGGTGACGCCCGCTGTGTTAATTAAGGAGCCTCGAAATGCGTCACACAAAATTTACGTTTTCTCTTGGTAATTACGATTTATTCCTAAGTTATCCATCCAGTAGAATTGCTCGTGCGTGGAACGGTAATTAACGTGTTAATTTAATAAGCGTCTCAATTACCAATTGGTATATCCAAAAGATATTGTTAATTAAGTCAGTTTCTGGCCACAATAAGATCAAAAACCGGACGATCGCCACACAAATAAAGTAGTTCATGTTCAATTCAACGTTTCGATCCGTTGAATTGAACATGAACTTTTTTATTTGTGCGGCGATCGTCCGGTTTTTGATTATATCCAAAAGACGTTAACTTTTAATTGTTTTTCATACTGCGTTTTGCTCATGCTGAAGTTTAAGTGTGCGGTTTGCATGGATAATTACGCAATGTTCAAAGACACCTCTCCGTTTGAAACAACTTAGTAGCTGTATTCAGCACTTTCATTATAGTCCTAGATTCAGCATAAACAGAATGGATGTCTTGGTTCCTGCAGTTTTTAATGGTGCGTCAACAAAATGGCCACCATAGTTGTTCATACCGATGTAAACTCGGGAAATTTGTTCCTAGTGCGTGATGTCTTTCACTTCATGAAATATGCGCACACTTAACCTGAAATATGGGGGCTGGAATATTCCAGTATGTAGACCATTTACTGAAAACTGAAACGGGAACTAAAAAAAAAACAAAAATTAGTACTACGTTCAGACCATGAGAATTGTGCATTCATGCTGAATTCCTGTATACTATTCTCTCGTTTTCTCGGACTTTTTGTTTCTCTGAGGCAAATCTTTTTGCCCATTTCGCCAAATGGGGGGTCTCGTTTGAGCCCCTGAGCCCCCACCCCCCCGGGTTGGCGCATGTGAAACTTATTTTCTGTTCTAGATTTTTAAAACAAATAGGGGAGTTTTTGAACTTCAAGTACGATCGTGTGGCACTTACAGACGTCCCCATACATTTTTAATTGGAAAATCGGCAGCTTGTTTTGTATCTGACCAATCTCTATTTTGGCGACTGTGAATGTGGTTACGTCATTCAACGCTGACGTCACAAAGAACAAACGACAGCGTGAAATCGTTAAAGTTCAACGTTGCTTAATCGAAGTCAAAGAGCGAATTCAGTAAAAGAATTATCAAGTTCATTACGGTTGAAAAAGGTTTGTAGTTTTTTGATTGTAACATTTATTTTTTCAAAAATATTGATGTGTGCTTGCTTCAAAATATCTTTATATAGACATAAAACATTCGTAACTTTGACTCTTTAGAGTAAACGACAAAGTACCATACTGAAAGGCTTAAAATGGTGTTTCTTCTCTAAGATCTACGAATTTTCTGTAGTGTTTTGATCTTTTATTCTTCCAGTCAAATATACATCTCACGACAACGCCATGAGTGCGTTCTTTCTTCTCATTTCCATCCTCGGAGGAAGTCTCTTGGCTGAAGCGCGCCCTGTGGTCAGACCAGACATAGCTGAAGAGTCAGACATAGCTGAAGAGTCAACAGAGGGACTGCGGCCCCAGGTTCCCAAGAAAACCGGTAATGCCTAAAAAGCAGACACTCCAGTTGGTTCTGGTCTGCGCCCCGAATCATTTTGAGACCTGCGCTCACCGATTTAAAGAAAAAAAAAAACGCTCACGTGGCTGCTTTGATTTCAACCAAAGTCTGTTGTTTTTGAAAAGCTGCGCAAATGTTACCAAGATTTGAAACACTCAGAATTGCCAAGCCTTGAGTCGATTTCCTTTTTGAGAAAGTGTGTAAATAAACAAAATACTGCACAACAGGCTCGATAATCAAAAACATTGAGAATAGAGCCAACTTTTTGGACTAAAGGCAAATTCAAAGTTTGTTCCAATTGTCCTCTTTCATTAGTTCGACTTCGCCGGTTCCGTCGGGTCATCCGGCTCAGACATCTGATTGGTCTGTAAGCTAGAAGTCGTCACCGAGAACCAATGAAGTGTGTTAACCGGTTGATCTGGCGGAACCAGCGAAATCAATCAAGTGCAATCAAGTCGCTACATGAAAGGATAATATAATGCTGGATTAAAAGACAACAAGGAATCCCTCAAGAAAAAATCTCCAACGAGGCATAAAACTTAAAATAACTCAGAAAATAAAAAATAATATTGCTCAATCTGAAAAACGATATTTATTAGTATATAATGTCATAACAAATTCAAAAAGCAATGAAGATCTCCATCTGTCCTGTGTCATTTACGTAAATGTAGTTGTCAGGAAATGCCATTTTATAATAACATGTTGGCAGTGAAAATTGCCGATGGTGGATTTTTTTGCATTGGGGAGAGGTGACCCGAACTTGAGCTGAGCTTTAAGTCCCGGCTGCAGTTAATCCGCTAAGGTGGCGCATTAGGTTTTGAAGCTGCTGTCCCATAAGACTATGCAGCCAGGAGGCTCGGGAGCCCACAAGGACGTTCCCAGAAAAAAATTAGTTGTATGCACATATCAGGGAACACCGCGGCTACAGGCATCCCTCTTTTTCAGGCGGCAAGATCTCCATGTTTCTTCCCATAGTCGGCGGTACAGCAGCATGTGTTACTTGGATCATTGTCGCCTTCTTTCTCGCTGACTGGAGCTGCCGTCGTGCGCCCGGTGTCAACAAAGGAATGCTATATCTAAGCAACGGAGAATATTCATACCACATAGTGTGAAGTGTGGCATCAGTTGCGTTGTGAAGCAACGGACTTTATGAGGACTCAGTTTACATATATTTACATATTTATAAATTTTCATTTCGTAAAGAAATTGGGAGAATATTTCTTTATTTTCTACAATTTCTTTATTTTTGTCTCTTAAGGGTTGCCAACCAGGCGATTGGCAGTTGTTCTAGGATGTTGTGAACAAAACCATCTGTTTATTATTTCGGAAATCGAGCACATAATGATTCAAAACTTCATCGTCATAGTTCTGTAACTTTTAATGGCTCAATTTCATTTGATCATTTTCAAATTCGACACCGGACTGACGTCACTAGTTGAACCCACGTCTTCCCCGTCAGCCATATACCTTCCCATAGCAGGTCCATCAACAAATGTGTCCTTTGCTCTCCATAAGGTCATGACCCGGTGGGATGAGTTCAGCTAGTGCCATCTCTCACGTCGAAGTCAAACCCCCATTTGATTTGCAATATAGTGATGCAATACAGTGAATTTCGTGAACTGATGTAGTATAATACACCTCAACATCTGTAAATCTACTGCCTCGTGTTCGTTTAGTTTGTTTCAGCTCTTTCTCTGTTATAAAGACATAATTTCATTACTTTTTGTTATTGCACAAAGGACCCGGCTGCATAAAATAATGTACGCTGGATATTAACGATGGCATCACATCACCACGCGTCTCGCTTCCATTGCAGAACAGAGCATCTCGTGTCAAGCAGCAAACAAAGTTATCCAGGGGATAAGTTTTGAAATTTATGCAACCGGGCCCAGCTGTATACATTATACTTTAATGATATATGTTCCAAAATCAGGTTTTGTACACTTTTAATTTTCCTATTTCATTGTTTTAAATAAAGTCTCCCTTTAAAAAATCATTTTGTGTTTTTTCATTGATGTGCATTCTATTGGGCGATTGCAACCACTCAATTTATTGATGAGAAATCACGTGACAAAATACAAATAAGTGCGGTTTGGCTAATACAAATGAAATGTCAGTCATGAAAAGTGATCGTATTTTACACTGCCTGGTGCAATAAAAAATTCACGTGAGTTCTT
This sequence comes from Phoronis australis, assembly GCA_002633005.1. Taxonomy (NCBI): domain Eukaryota; kingdom Metazoa; phylum Phoronida; family Phoronidae; genus Phoronis; species Phoronis australis. The sequence goes on along the minus strand of NMRA01000031.1, from coordinate 1,311,789 downwards.
GGGGAGCGATACCTATACATTGGATTTACGCTAGTAAAACTAACCATGGCAGATTGCTCGGCGTGTATATTATACCGTTACCAACTAAATTATGCATTAATCCGTTTCTGCACTACAAACAAGAACACTTCGTTGGTGATTAGGTGAGATCTAGCGATAGTTAGTTCTCGTTTTAGGCCAAATCAACACAAGAAAACAAATAACTAGCACTTTTGCGAACGATGTCATGTTTACAACAATCCACACACGAGGACGTTTCGTTACTAAGCTGAGCATTCGAGATCCAGCACGGTAAAAAGCCGGGGTGCTCGATTTCGCAATGCATAATTCATACTATTACGCATGTGTAATATTCTTAGAAGTATTGAGTACAAACACTTTTTAATCTCAGCATGTTGCTGAACTTTAAATGTTAGAAAAATGGGCGATTTGTCAGCTATGTCCGAGCGTTGATGACTTGGTCTAGCCTTAGAACTCTGGCTAGAGTTTTACGGTATAACAAGAGATGCCACCTTCCCTATAGCGGACGGGCATCGGTATCACGAGATAGGAACATTAACTGGGCGCTCTAGGGACCTAATTGAGGCATGGGAAGGTGGGCATTACTTTACACGCAGAATGTATTTGCAAGGCTCAAAATGTGCTAGATAATATGTGATAGTGTTGGCTTGTAACGCATTATATGCACTCTCACTATTTCATAGTCACCACGACGACGCACGTGCAGGATTTGGACGAGTCGCTGATTTAGCGACCAGACTGAGGACAGTGGAATACTTTTGAGTAGTTTTAACCAGTAGTGTTAAAACGGACAAGTTTTGCTGCGTAGTATCTCTGATTTAATTCACACTTCTGTTGGCTTACGCAGTAAATGGTCGGCCAGCTCCTTCCCACGCGCGCCATGTTTCAGCCCTCTGTCTTACTGGTAAAAAAATGTAGTTTTAACTATCGTCCGTATATTTTTCAATCGATAGTTTGATATGAATTAGTTTTAGCATGGTTGTGTTATGTTCTTGTTAGCCTTGTTCTTAGAGGTACCCTTGGCTCACACACACTTCCATTGACCTAATACTGTAAAGTGTTGACTACAACTCCAAAAAAAGGGAAAAGTGACCATTGATTCCATCATCAGGTCTTTTCTTGATTCTATGACCATTGATAACCCTTAAGAGAGCAACGCACATAAACATCAAAGAATAATATCAAACAAAAAATAAATTAAGAGCAGTCGATTTCATGGGCGGACCTTTTAATGTGAACGTATGTATCCATTCGTTTCAAAAACACAAAAGCACTGTTACCATAGCGACCCCTCCGAAAGGGTGGCCGGCAACAACTCAAGGATTTATAGACAACATTAATAAGACTGGCGCAAAAACAAACAGCTTTGTTTTCTCTAACTCGTAATTGAATTTGAAACTTTTAATAAATTTGCGCTGGGAAGCTGCATTTCAAACTTTATCGGATTTGGAAGTAAGAAAAGCGTGCATGTACTATACATAATATGGCCAATACATGCTGCAGTTAGGTCCCCTGACAAAAGAGGTCGCATGACCACCAATAGAGCAAACCAGATACTGAGCAGAATAATTAGTTCCTGTTGCCTGTTTTCAGTCGTTTTACGGGTGCAGTAGCTGCTGGCATCTGTGCCGTTCTATAAGAGTGCTTCCCAGCTGCAACTGCATCGTGCGTCTCTCTGATGCAACCATGTTGCTACTGCGTTCACATCGTGTACGACTATAGATCTATCAGTAAGGACACACCTTTTTCGGGATAAAAATATGACTGGATGTTGACATCTGTTTTATATGGTGGAAGCACGCAGGCTTACGTTTCAGACGGCCAATGTCGTTGCCGAAGCGAATGAACCCGGTCCATTGCAAACTGCAAAGACCGCCACGAAAAATTGAACTCGTTATCTTTTCTCGGATGTCCACTACCTTTCCGGTATGTGGTGGATGTGTTCCGAATTATCTTCGTCGATTTTCGCACTTTCCTCTGCGCAGTGTGGCGGATTACCGTAAACCAGGGTGAACCGTCGTCTGAACCGCCAATGTGTGAATGGGAAGTGCTTAAAACCGCCATTTATCCTGCTTTGACAAGTGTCTACATTGTTTGCATTATCAAATCTCCCTTTATTACACTGTACCTCACAATTCAATATCCAAAAAACGAGAAAGTAGTAGAAAAGCGAATTCAATTGAAAAATTTTTATCTCCACGGGCATGAGTGTGACCACAGAACTCAAGCCATGAATCCCAACTCTACGTATGAAAGCTTGCAACCCCGAGACTTGCCGCGAGAGTTGGCGTTGTAAATTTCCGACTGTATGCTCGACTGCGTTTTGATCGAGTGTTGTTAGTTGAAAAATCATTGTTTCGTTTTCATTTTGTTAGTATTGGTCATGAAGCGAGACTCTTGAGGTACAGTTACTGACAACAAGCGATTTTAATTAAAAACACATTGTTCATTCTTTATACGCACCGACCAGTGGCTCTGACTAGAAGGCCTCTGATATCTTTTCAGTTCCAGTCTTAGAACCGCTTTCGACAGTTTAGATATCAAAGTACATGCCAAGAGTTTTCAAGAACACATTTTTGGGTTTTACGGAAAGAAGTAACATTTGGCTTCTTCTGAGTGCTTGTTATGCAATTGTAAATGTATATGTAAAGTTTAGGTCTTATTGTCAGGTGTGTTTACGCTAGTTTAGAAAAATTACTCGTATTAATGTAACTAAGTGTGAATGCATGTGTGTGTATGTGTGTGTGTGTGTGTGTGTGCGTGCGTGCGTGCGTGCGTGCGTGTGCATGTGTATAGTATTAGTGTTTCAATAGTTTGTGCAATGGCTATCGGTTGCCCAGATGCCGTTTTTTTGTTAATTCGAATTCTGAGTAGAACTGATACCTGAAGTATTTACCTAAACCAGTGAAATACGAACAGTTTCAAGAGACACCCTAACCAAGTTAAGCCCGGGGGAGTCACTCACATTGGCCAGGTGACCACATTCGTGAACAATGTACATTACCAGAAATTGCGGATAGGCTGTACTTCCTCAGTAGTCTTGAGGCACTCGCGCGGTGTTCAATGGGCCTCCTGTGGAGCCCTGGTTCCGACCCCAGCATTGACCTTCTTCCTACCCGCAATAAGCATCACCGCCATCACCGGGAGTTTCGGCAAACTGCCCAACCGAAGAAACGCCCATGCACATGAATTTACTTGCGTAAATTAATTCTTATAAGTGGTGTAAGTTGATTATTTGCGGCGTAAATTAATTTTTGCGGCAGTAAAGTAATTATTTACGGGAGGAGGCAGTGTGGCCTGGTTATAAGTGCGCGCTTTTTTTACTCGAGGTCGTGGGTCCAAGTCCCACCAGGTCACACTGCTAAACCCTTGAGCCAGGTTTCTAGCTCCTCAGCTCGGTTTTAGCCATATATCAATAAAGCATAAAAATATTTCCAGGTGATCAGTGCAATGGGCCCACATGCGAGGCCTGCGCACGTCTGATACAACGTGTATCAGACCGCCTGCAATTATTTTTTATAAAACTATTTACGGCGTAAAATAATTATTTGCTGCGCAATTTAACGGCGTAAAGTAATTATTTGTAGCGTAATTTAACGGAGTAAAGTAATTATTTGCGGCGTGATTTTACGGCGACGTTTTCCTCCTAACGGTCATTCATGCCTCTTCGATGTTCCGCGNTTTTATTTTTTTGCGGCAGCCAAGGGGGGGGGGCCGGGCCCCCTGGGCCCCCCCCCTAAATCCGCCTATGTCAGTGCAATGGGCCCACATGCGAGGCCTGCGCAGGTCTGATACAACGTGTATCAGACCGCCTGCAATTATTTTTTTATAAAACTATTTACGGCGTAAAATAATTATTTTCTGCGCAATTTAACGGCGTAAAGTAATTATTTGTAGCGGTAATTTAACGGAGTAAAGTAATTATTTGCGGTGTGATTTTACGGCGACGTTTTCCTCCTAACGGTCATTCATACCTCTTCGATGTTCCGCGGAAAGGTGAAAAGAGGTACAGTGAACAGCGTGGTGGTCAAATACTAAATTCTCACAATCACCACAAACGCTAAGCCTCGCCATTTGGCGAAGTGGGCAAAAAGGTCCGCCTCAGAGAAACGAAAAATCCGAGAAAACGAGAAAAAAGTCCACCAAAAAGGCACAGACACACAGTTCTGAAGGTGGTGCCCCGTTTGTTTTTTAGCCCTGTCGCTTTTTTGTCAGCAAAAGGTCCACATAGCCTCCACATCGCCAGAAATTCGAGTCCCCCCATATGAAAGCGTGGGTGCGCGCATGATAAAGAACGGAAAAAAGAAGCAGCAATAACTGGCGACTTTTCACTCCAAACACTATAATGACAAGTGTTTTGTCATTAATTCTCCCGATTCTACGTAATGATATGGGCCTATAAGTAGGCCTACCTGCAACTAACGCTCATAACCCGATCAGTTAAGTAACATATTGTCTAATTTGACACCTAATCCACTGGTGTTTTTTTATGATGTTTATAGTGTGAAATTGGTGTTTTTAAGCACTTCAATTAGGCCAAGCCCGCTGCGTGACAACATCGCACGCCGTGAGATTCCATTCACGGACGAGTATCGATGGTGCATTCATCCGCTGTGAGCGCTACTCATTTCAAAATGGCGCCGCGGAAGTAGCGTTTTCCACGTTCTGTTTACCCTTACAAATCGCTTGATGTTCTTGGAGATTCGAAGACGAATTATTTGTCGGTAAGTAAATGAGCCTTCCTCAGGTTGTATAGAAATTTAATGATCTGGACGGACTGGAAACACGTAATGCAACATATTCTTTTTTGTCTACAAAGATGTTCGCTTGAGCTTGAGATTCCTTGAGAAGTTAAATTTTTGTTAAACTAAAGGGCCGAGCCCTTAGACTAGAGATAAACAACTCCCGTGGTCTTACAAGTTACAATCATCCGGGCGATGACCGTGTAATGGAGCTGCTCAATCGGGTTAGGTTTACTTTTTGATTGATTAAATAGTGCTATGCCTATGCTTAACATCTTTTGTGGATCACTATCTGTCAACGATAGATTGGATATACACTGCAGCCGCACCGCTCCTCGCCTGGCATAACATTGCCACATGCGACCTGGCGACATTCCCTGGTCGCCAAACTTGAACCGAGCATCTTGCCCTGGAATGCCAGCTTTGATCTCATGCTGCTCGGCTTGCACCGCGCATGTGTTGCATTTGGTTGCATTTGTTTGTTCCGATGTTGGCTATTGCTATCATAGCAATGCTATGCTTATGGAAGTATGGAATTTACTGCCACTAGAACTTCTCACAGTAAAAGCCGGACAAGTGGGTTCCTGATTTAAAATTGATTTGAGAACGGGCGTTATTCAGTGAGGGTAACTGTTTTTCAAATCAGGGAATCATGTATCTGACTACTTTCTCTTCGCTACTCATGCGTGCACCCTGCCTAAAATATAGGAGGGCTCGAATTCTTGACAAAGTGTACCTTTTACTAAAAAAATGGGGTACTACGTTCACATCTGTGTGCATTAGCACTTTTTTAGTGTACTTATGTCTCGTTTTCTCGGAATTTTTGTTCCTCTGAGGCAGACCTTTTTGCCCACTACGCCAGATGATGGGGCTCGTTCGAGCCCCCCTGGGTGCGCGCATGCTACTCCATGGTGTTTCAACCGTAATTGCGTAAGAGTCAAATCATTAGAAAGCCCTTTATCAGTTCTTGATGATGTATGATTTTAGCAGAAGCAAACGAGAAATAATTTAATTCATAAATAGTCCGCATTTCGCATGCCTGGCAGATTTAAAAAATTATTTTTTTTAATTCTACCAAACAAAAGTGATTCCAAAATGTAAAAAATAACAGGGTGTAGTAGAAGTTAAATTATGAAACCGAGAGTTTATATAAATGACTAATTAAACCAGCAGTTTAATAATATCCGTCTGTTTATTTCTTGTTGTAATTTGAGTGCGTGTATGAAGTGTGCTGACTGTTGTGGTGGCAAATGCATCGATTTCACGAAATAAACAGAACAATTGTGAATCAAAGGTAACGAATCTAAGAAAACTGTTAGTAATTTAAAGTTTGGAAGCCATCACAAGCTTTTAAACAATTTTAGGGGGAATTGTTGTCTGGCTTTGATACTCGCGGTGGCGACTTGAGATTTTCCCAGGTCGCCAATCAGAATCTGAGGTCGCTGACTAAACAAACATGTGAAGGGCCCAATTGTGTTTGTCTGCCCCAAGAGGGCGTGTAAACGAGCCTGAGATTTGTGCCAGTCTCCCAATATTGTGTTTGTCTGCCTACAACTCATGACATTTTGTAATGTATGAATCGTTTTACTACCAAAGCAACTTGTAGTTAAGTTTTGAAAATTCCTCAATAGCAAAGTATTTTTAGGGTATTTAATGGGTAAAGAAACTGGCCTTGATTTCAGTCAATTTCTAGCAAGAATTGGCGATTTCTTATAAAATGACAAAAACAAATATGTTTTTGTGTTGTAGTTCTGGTCAATAAGTTGAAGAAGTTTATCATATCCAACATCAATCACAGAAATGCATTTTTGGTCTTAAAATCGATTGTGTTTCTAACCAGTTTTGTAGTGAAAAGTTTTAAAGGGAAATTCGAAACCATTTTTCTAAAATGGTGAGTCTGCCAATTCAAATGTTGAGACCCGTACAATTGTAGCCTCATCAGTGCTCAAGATTACAATATGTCCTCTACTGTTGTTCATTATTGTGAAATAACTAGCGTCGACTGTTGGCTGATATGTTATGTCACTACTGTAGGAGTCAAAGAAGTTCCTTCTTTCGTTAAAAGAGGGCATGTGTGTGTGTTAAATGAAGCTGTGATGTGAGGAACACAAGTTTGCACGTCTGCATGTCCGCATGCATCTAGAGGTCCTTATTTTGGTTCATTTTACCACTGATGTCCGCAATTTGAAAGTTATTTGTCATTGAACTTAAGAATAGTTTTGTGCAGAAACTAATAAATTGGCCATAAAAGCATTGGCAGCAGAGTTAATGAAATGTTCCAGATGTAATTAAGAGATAGTGTTTCATGTATTTGATGAATTCAATTATGTCTTCCTGTGTCTAATGACCCGAACTATTCAACTGACCACTGCTATAGCTTCCACTGCACAAATGGTCATCTTTGATTGAGAGTCCAGCCTTTCTGTTGGCTACTCCACTTCAAAGACTAAGCTTAGTAGACTACGTGGAGACCACCAGTGAATATGCGTGATGAAACTGTTAATTTGCTACAATACATTGAGGGATTGCTGGCTTGTAACAGAGTAGATACAAAGCAGTAATTTGTTGTGATCTATCTACTGAGACCTGGATCAAAATTTTGCTAGGATAACTGCATCTATTGAATGCCGTAAATTTACAAATTTGCATAACGGGAGCTGGACAATATTCGCTCTGACCAGAACACTGGTCGGATAAAAATGGATCAGTGTTGCTGCAGGCCGACTGTGTTCCTCAGTAGTTTCTTCAAACATAGCACAAGGGTGAGTATATACTGAATGTGATGATAAACTTTCACAAAGTGTTCCAACTTATTGGTACGTTAATGAAATACTTGAGACCTGGCTTTGGCGGTCATTATATGACTTTCAGAAAATTGGGTCGCATGTTCACGATAACATGAATTTCAAAGCCGAATTTCTGCAAATTGTGTCATTTTGGGATGCACCTTGCAGTCGAACACTGGAGAGCTGTCGCAAAAATAACTTTACATGGGATTTCATTTCTTTTAAATTATTTGTAGACGTAAGAGAAATGAAGAAAATTTTTTTAGTAAGGAATATTCTGGAGTTACTTGTACGCTTGTCTCCAGTGAGTGACGAGCACTAGAAATCACTCTTATTCTGTCTAAAAATAATTGCTTAATTTGAAATTTTTCATTTTCCACGGTCTTCAAGTGTAATTGGTAGCTACTTAACAGATCTCCGACATGGTGAAATATTAATTTGATGCAACCTATCTTTTATGAAAAAATTGAAAAAGTGATATTCTAACTGTCTGTCTCAGTGGTCAGTGGTGGTTGTTTTCTTCTTTTATTTTATTGTACTGTTACTTTGTTCCTGTAATTTGTTTGTATGGTTACTCCTATCATAATTGTTATAGTATTTTGGATGAATACAGCCAACGTTTGCACTCATTTGGTAATTCAATTTTCAACATAACATACGAGCAAATTAAAGTATTCAAATGATGTATGCCTGTGCCCTGTAATTTTGCAGTTCTTGTGAACATCAAATGGGTTTTCTATTGATCGCTGCTCTTCAAAATTGTGTTAATAGAAATCACAATCAGATATCGGTTTCTCGAGTGTGCGTCGCGCATCAGAAAAGCATCACAAGCGAGCTTGTGACCTGCTGACTATTCCTTCCAGTATCAATGCTGGGGATGGGCTACCGCTGCTTTATTATATTGTGTGTGTGTGTCTGGGGTACTCGGTTATTTTTGACGAGCATCTGGGGGTTACAGTCTATTATTTTTATACATTCATCTGGGGTACACGGTTATTTTTGATGGGGCTGTGCTGTCTGGAAATTAATGTGCCCACATTTTAGAGAATCGACACCAAAAATTGAAAATTCTTTTTGTAAAGAGCTTTTATTTCACTCAATGTTTGTTGCTTTAACACTGATTTTGTTTTGTTTACTCTCAAAGACAAATAGGTTTAGAAGCACGCTACATGTTATTGGTGCAAGAATACTTTCATTCACGCTCTTCGATTGCCAAAACTGGGCCTATGGCCCCACAAAAATTGAAAGCTAAAATTAATTAGAAATAAACACATCATCCCATAGGTCCTTCTAATTGACCTATAGACTTGAGACGATGGTCAATACGCCCATACCCACTGCCCCACGTTTTTCTAAAATCATCTCTACACGAGATCCCTTTTCAAAGGTAATAAAATGAGAAAGATACCATGTCTCCAGGTACTATTGGATAAGGTACACTAACCTTGAGTAAGTTATCTGGTGGTGAGCAGTAAGTCCATGAGCAATTTCTATAGGAGTTCCTCCCTGGGCAGACTCGTTGCTATGGGAGTTGCCATGGCGTTCACTGGAATAATTTCCACTATTGCCCATTCACTGAACGCTTGTCCAGTAACTGATAATAACTTTAAACTACTTCAAAATTACAGTGTGAAAATATAGTGCTTTATTTTTGGCTCCAAACTGCAGTGATGGACAGTTGGTTTCAGATCCATCAGTTTTATCTTCACTGGAGCTAATTTTGGAGGTTTATAGCGGAAATGAGTGTTGATAGGGGAAATCATTAGTAGACCAAGTTTATTTAAGGCTGGGATGGATAGCAGGCATGACACAGCACCACCAGTTATAAATGTTTCCTTCTTGTCTGACTCAGTCATGGTGGTCACTGGCCATGTCACGCAGGACAAACGGAGCCGCCCGCCAACAGTAAGAATGTTCTGCTTAGAAGATCACGATGTCAGTTGTAGCTAGGATCTGCACGAGCGCGACTTGTTTTGTTTTTATCTGAGCATTTTTCCCACCAATTTAAATTCAGTAGTAGCAAACTGCCAAGTTAAATCTTGAGCATTTTACATCTGCTCTGGTAGTTCTAACAAATGCCGGAGTTATCGTTAGGTCATGCTATCGTTATGGAAACTATCGCAAGACGTAATATTGCATTTACTTCACAAGCTAATGCTAGCGCATGTAACCAGATGTGGTATTTTCAAACAGAAAAAGCATGGCGTTATCTTGTGATATTGGACATCAAAAACAAAGCATGCTATTAATAACTTTTTCTTTGTCACCTTGTTATGAATTTTCCCTTTCATGTATCATTTTTGAGTTGGCTCATGAAATACTGTTGATTTCCAAGACACATTGCTTGATAGGTCTAGGTGAGCTGTCCGGCGGATGAGACATTCTTGCCCTTAGTTTCTGCTTAGTATGTCCTTCATCATTGTCACAGCAGTGCGGGGGGGGGGGGTAGGGGCGAGGTGGCTGATATCTTCCATGGAACTTGATCGTTCCCATTATATTAAACATTCCCAGTGTCACACTTCATGGTCAAATACTCCATTGTCACAACCACCACCCCAAATTGCAAGGCCTGGTTATTTTTAATTTCTTAATTATATACCACCGGAAAAGGAGAGGCAATATGTGACAACTTTTCTATCTAAACACATTGGACGGTGACTGTTGTTATGATTGGTTGTCTCGATTCTTCGTATGTGTTCACCAAAAAATGCCCGTTACTCGAGATCAGCTTATTAACATTTCATCAGGTAGTGACGAATATGTTAATTTGTCAGCTGGTCGACTGGTGGTGTTGTTTCTTGGTGTTTTTGTTAAGAAATCAGTGTTTTTAACCCTTTTAAACACTCAAGCATCCTCGTTAGTTGGGCAGACCTTTAAGATAGTCGAGAGTTGTTTAGCATTACCTTGTATGTGAACTTCCGCTTTTTTAAAATGTTCTGTCCGCGTGTTTTACTATATTTCCGCGTAAAAAAATCGGATTTGATATAAAATTTCCGCGGCAAATTCCTTTCTTACCGCGGCGTTGCAGACGACGTTCACCTCGAAAAGCGGAAGTTGCTCTTTATGTTTCGGAGGAACGTAAATTGTCAACATTGCAGGGGCATCTGGGATAGCGTGGTGGGATTTTCAATGGCGTCTCGTGTTATTGTAAACCGCGGCGACAAATACTACGGCTCTGCAGCCAAAAATGTGTGGATTGGGAGTGGACGGACGAGGTAAAAGGACGCAGACGCATGCTACTGATGGTGGTAACGTTTTTTTTTTGTCGGGGCAAAGTTCACATCGACCATTTCAAGGCTGGGTAGCGCGCATGATTTGGGCCGTAAAAGTTTCCGCGTTTTTTGTCATTGGTCATTCCAAGCCCTGTAGTTAACATCATTGAAGTAAACGGTTGGTGATGCTATCGTCATTGAAGTAATCGCAAGGCAGCGCTGATGCAGCCAGTGCATGCAGAGATTTTTTAATGTGATAATTTGAGAACATTCACATGTGCTAATTGACATAGATTTTTTTAAATTGAGTTGGTGATTATTGAAGCAAAATATAAGCGATGACATTATCTTTTAATTATTGACGATGGCAGTGGTCCCTTCGATGAGACTGAAGTTCGTATATACTGCACCACAACTTCGACACTCCGCTGTGAAATCCACCAGTTTACTGTGAAGTTAACTGGCCCTGTTAACTTAGATCTAGAACCCAAGTTAACAGTTGGTACTCCTCAAAACAAATAACAAAATGATGAAAGGGCCCACAGTGTTCTGTTCCCCAATATTGTGTAGAAAGCTGTGTTATAACAACATAGGTTTGTTTCTAGGGTGGCAATCAACATTCCACAATACAGCTCCAAGCCACTAAATATTATGAATGGTATGTTTGTCATCACTGTTGTTGATTGTTCCCCATCTGAAACCATGCCCCCTAAATATAGCACTGTGCCAATTTCATGTTGACTTTTCAGTGATGACCTACTTCTGGGTATTGATAGGACAGTCATGGTCAAAGGTTATTTAATACTGGTTCTCTCACCTGGACCAGTCCAGTTTATAAAGTAGGGGGTGACGATGTGTTGCATGTCGCAATAATTGTTCTAACATATGCTCCGCATGTTTAACTCTGTTTTGTTTGATGATGTCGTATATTTGAGTTTGCGTGGGTTGTTGCAATCTGCCGTTATCGCCGTTTGTTTTCCAACCATTGACAACAGTGTGGGCAACCTCCCTTGTGATAAGTTGAATGTAATCAAGTCATTACCCAACTGATTAAGGGTGCTGACTGGTTACTATATACCACAGCTCCATTCATGCCCGCCTTGACTAAGCTCTACTGTACACACTTGAGCATATTTCCAATACTCCCATCCTCTCCTGGTGTTGACCTCTGCCAGTAGAAGACCTCCACCAACACGGCAGGGACACAGTGCTCAGGTAGGTGGAGAGGCTGGGGTATCCAGCAAACAGGTGGTTCATATAACCAGTTAGTTTAAGCCTACAGAGGCCTGTCGAACAATAGCATGACCACTACAGGTGTGTGTGTTGGATGAATGGAGATATTGTTGCCTGTTCAATGTTGGGGTGTGTGTGGAATGTACAGGCCTTTGGCTTGTATCACCAATACACAGCCTCACTCTTCTTATAAGTACATACCACATCTATTAATACAAACACAGGAGTACTCTTTGATTTTTTCCAAATTTGATTGAAAACACCACAGCACTTGCTGTTGGACACTTTTCTGTACAGACTGTACACACGTTCATTTTCTAGGCACAGTGTCTGATCTTCCGGTGTACAGTTGTAATGCAAATTGCCAGTTGGCATTACAAACAAACAAGTTAACAGTAGGTGTACTTCAAGAGTACAGGTTTCATCCTCAGGCACTTGATAAAATGAACATGTGTAAGGGAAATAGTGAAATAAACAGTGAAGTAATCAGTGATGTACACAATGACAGGAGATAGATGGCACACAAGCAGAGAGATTGAATGTAATAGGCAGTAGGAAGCCCACAAACCCAACAGAGCGAAGCCACTATGGGTTATACCCTCTGAGCTGATTTGTTCTGATGCTTTATAAACTGATGTCGAATCCACCAAGGAAATCCAACCATTCGCAGTGGCATTCTGTCGACCTATTTATTTATTTTATTTATTGTGATATTTTCATTGAGGGCAATCCCATCTGATTTCACTGTTTTCTATGTGGGCCCGTGTTATTATTAATTTAACAATTTTTCATACTTAGAATAACATCAGTGTGAGAAACACATATAGTATGGCTAATCACATGGGAATGCCATTTGGAAACAGATCAGTCTCATGTTAGGTCATTGGAATGCGGCCTTCTTCCAGTATGGAGTCGGACCTGCAGTCAGATGTGGGGCCGTTGGGAAGCACTCACACCTGAACCTCTTTTGACACAGCTGTTGTGCTTTCAAATCAGGCGGCTTGAGGCCGTTGTATTGGCGCATCATGCTGTGCATTGCCCTGATGGAGACGTTCGGTGTTCATCTCTCTCCTCTTTGGTGTTAATGGACCGGTACCTAGCTATTTTGTAGGCATGAGCTGTATTCACGGTTAGATGCCCTGGAGGTAAGGTCAATTCTGTTTTTACACTTTTGAAACTACAGATGGCGTTGATGATGTGATATTTATATCTTGACATTATGAGCATGTGGATGATATGTGCTTGTACATTCATATGGAATGTCACAAATGTTTTGATTCTGCCTAATGTTCTGGTATGCCTTTATAATGAGTGGATGAGTGGGCAACTTGCTGAGTGTTCGTCATAGGTTTTTTGCAAATTGCAACTTGTAAGTCGATAAGTTAATGACAGCTGTCGAAAGCTGGTGCAACTAATTAGTAACTAATTAGGGACTTGTGTTTTTCAAAAACATTTATATTCTTTTGAGGACGTACTTGTCATTCATGATTGAATTGAAGCCCTTTTACATTCATCACCGTATCCCTGCAGTGTATCCATGTCAGACGTTTGCCAGCTTTGTGTAAAGTTACGAGCCTGTGCCAAATCTGATGTTGGAGAAGTCACATCAGTTTGTGTCCATTTTACGTTCATCTAAGGTTGAACAAGAATCTTATTGTTACTTTACGTCAGGGTGTACTACATTTCACTTCATTGTGACACAGCGTTGTCGCTAGTGCACGGTAATATGGTACTTTTCATTAGGTCCACGTTTTTGCCCACCCATGCATGAGTATGTATAAACTCCGCGACTCCGCGTCTGTCAAAAACGAATGTGTACGATTAGACCACGTATAGTTATGACGGTTTAGTTAAATCTTGGTACTATAGTTTTTGCTTGAATTGATGTGATTGTTTTTGGAGTAAAAGCGGTGTAAAACTGCTTTCCCATTGGGGGAACTTCGGTTTACCGAAGCTTCAACCGAACTTCGCTTAGTATGAACTTTAAAATCAACGCATACGTAAACAAAGACATCGTATAAATCAATGTTTCGGTTTATTATCTCTAAATCATTTTCAAAACAAACAATACTCTAGTCAGGTATCACAGGTTGAGAACTGCAAGCACAGATAGGTTCATGTCAAAAAGCATTGTGAAGGGAGAGACCAGAAATCAAAGAGTTTGAGCTCAAATGAACCAATGTTTCTATTTAGATAGTGCTTTTCATATGAGTTTAAGAAATTTAAAGCAATGTCAAATTCACTCAATGTCAAATACACAACTAAAATATATTATCCTCGTCATTCGATTTAAGGATTTAACCAGAATAACTTTGATCTTTAAGGCCCTGTACTGTAGTTCTGATTCATCCAAGCCCATTTTTACGTCTTCTTAAAACAATCTTTAGATAAAGGAAACTAGCAATTTTGGCCAAAATATTCCTTGACTGAGGTTCTGACTCAGATTGTGACAAGCATCTCCAACTATTGCCCTACTGGCCATGTATGTGAACTTGCTTTGTCTTACAGCACGTTTACTTTCATTGTTATACTGTGAAATAAAATGTTTCGTTTGAAACGTCAGATAGCATACTTTGCGAGACATTGCAATTTTCTAGTCACAGCAAAGCAACAGCATGGGTATAGCAGTTCTGAGGAGATGTCACAATTGAGATATTTTTTAACAATCATTACAGGACAAGCTAGGCGATCTTGTTAACAATATTCGATTAATAAATAATCCTCTCTACGAGCGGCTGAAAAAATTGTCTTTATGTCAAGCAAGTATGAAAATATCTACTAACTCTTATGTTTTGAAGCCAGAAATTATTCAGAAAACATCCACCATTTTCTGACTTAGCTAGAAGACTTAAGCAAGATTTTTTGGATTAAAGTTTCATGCACGCTTTAAACCAATTTGTCATTTAGGGATTTTGTGTAAGTCGGGGGGAAAAAACGACCTAGCTTATGTTTAACGTTGTCACCTAGCCCCCGGGGCTTTAAAAAGTCTTTGGTAACAACAAATCATTGGGCAATGAAAATCAGATTGTGATATGCAAATTCATCGAAAAATACAAATCTGTATGCCTCATTTTGCACCAAATGCAGAGCAGACGGAAGTGGCCCACTCTATTTTTACCGTAAGTTAGTCTTTAAAAAAAACTTAGTCTGTTGTGTAAATTACATGTAACAACTTCAGAAGTCGTTATTAATCAAACAAACAAGTTTTCTTATACTAATTAGTAATACAGTGAAACCAGAGACAAAAAGCTATACATGTACATAGGACGATGATGACTGGAACGACCCATGCTACTAGCGATCCTGGTGGTGGAATACGTGTGCAAGTCCCCCTTCAGGGTAGCAGCAGCTGCGCAGAGTTTGGAGACCCTGAATGCTAATTCCTTATAACCTGCTTATGCTGTGATTTCATTCAACCTTATCATAGGATTTAGGGCTTGTTTTATATGATGGAGAACTTAGAAGAACGTGGAGAGCAAGTTATACACACGCTTGGTCTGTTCATGAAGCAAACCATATTCTGATGTAGAATTGAGCTCAGCTTGTTCCGTACTCCGATGGGAAGTGATTTTCGGGTTTGCCAAGAACTGACGGATTCCTTGAGACCATGCTTGGCGCAGTTAATTGGGGGATGTGCCTTTTTAGTGAAATTTATTGAAAAGGTACATTCATAGCTAAACAACGTTGTCAATAAGTTAACCAATTGTCATTTATTCATGTAAATGTTCAAGAGAAATCTTAAATGTGCTGAAGCACTTCTTCGAGATGTTTCATTTTCGTTTTGTGTGCACTTTTGATTTTTACACGAAAAGCATCAAACTGCAATTTTTGATATCACTCTTGCAAAAGTAAAGCATTTTAAAACAACTCCTAACACTATATTGGAGAACTGTGTATGCAGCGTAGTATGTGAAAGGACTTGATGAAGTTCAGCCAATTTTGGACATTTTGAATTCTGTTAGAGTTCTACATCAACTTAATGTCCAATTTTCTTCAGTTGTGAAACTGGTTTACATTTGATGTGGTAAACACAGGATGCAATATTTCATCATAAATTTAACATTCAGGAAATACTAGGGATCAATTTGTAATGACTTAAAAACACTTCCTTTCTGACGTTGGTCTGGATTTTGGTGTTGCTTCAGCCCTGTAGCCAAGATAAGGAATGCATTGTGAATTGACATAGCAGAGTACTTCCTGATAAATGGATCTTATACCCAAAATATTCATTTGTCTTGTCTTCCCTTCTCTGTACACATGAATTCATACATACCAGGCTAATGTTTTTATGCAGAATTGGGATTTTACTGTGCAATTTGTTATTGAAAAGCATTGGCCGTCTTTCAGCTTTGAGTCTGGTGTCTTTTCTAAAATTTATTGCAAGAAACTATTTTGCCTGTCTCGAATTTATTTGTCTAAGACCTGTTCTCATACCAGCTAAAATCACTTTCCCTTGGAGCGAAAACGCTTGCAATGTAGGTCACTTTGCAAGAGTCACCGTTTCCTGGCAATTTTGGAGGGGACTGAATACTTCACAGCCTAGGAGCATTTTACAAGATGGCCAAATGCAAAACTGAAATGAGTTCTAACCAGGAGAGAGCTTCTTTGCTATGAACAGATCCTTCACCCCCTGGCAATTTTTGTTCTGCTTTTGCACGAAGAAGTGCTCAAGAAGTACAAAATTGCTAACATGCATAACTGTCTAATTATGGTGTGGACTAATGACTCCATAACTGAGGCCAAAAGTTTGTGTCTAGTTTTGTGAAAAAATAGAAGATCCCATTCCTAGTTGTCCTGATAATAGGACGTATTGTTCATGTGTTAGTTTCCTGCTGATAGCTATTATCAAGTGCTACTTAACCAGAACTTGTTTTCAAAATGTCGAATCTGACGTATTTTTATCAATTTTCTATTGTGCTGGGGTGTCATTTTGAACCGGATAAGTAAATCACGTGAATTTTTGTGTGTTTATTCTCTAAGGTATGTTCTTTTAAGTGAACTGTAACTTTTTTCTCAGGCTTACCATTTTTTTAGTTATTTGACTTTCAATTTCAAGAAAAATGCAAATTTTGAAAATTTTCAAAAAGTTTGTGGAATTTCATGAAACTAATCTGTTAGAGTTTCAAACGTGCTTTCGGAAGATTTTCAATTTTTCGTCACATCTTTTTATCGAATTATTCAGGATTTTCTGATGACGCTGTTCTTTTGTTGATTGATTCTTACTGCACTTTTGTTGGTTTGCCTTCTGTTGAACAAGACTGTTTCTTTCTCATTTCTAACATCTTCATTCGTCATATAATTGTTATCATCATGTTCATCATCGACATCGTGATCATCATCATCGTTGTCATCATCATCATTGTCATCATCATCATTGTCATCATCATCATTGTCATCATCATCATTGTCATCATCATCATCATCATCATCTCCATTTTCGTCTTTTTCTGTCAGTTTCGCCATGTGTTGCTCCGAGTTATGAGCTCTCTGATAACCTTATGCTGCTACACACTTCCATGTGAACATGATGATTTTAAGTTAAACTTTTTTGACGTAATTTGGTGATGCCACACTAGCATTTTCTTCTCTTCAAGTTTTGTACATATTACATTTCATATTATTCTAAACTGCAGGCTAAATTGTTACTGGGGATTCCCATAATACCACTGTCTGGCTTTTGTCTTGGCAGCATGCCATGTAAATGCTTAGCTGACCTGGTGCAACATTATCTGGTGTTATTTGATTCAGGTTCAAATTGTCATGTGGATGGGGTATAATCCAAGCAAGTTGCTTTGCAACAATTTGTTGGCAGTGTGAACATGTCAACACATTAAAGATGGTCAAGTTGTCCCAGAACACATCAAGGTGCACGTACCATGCGTATGCACACGTGTAGGTGCATGCGTGCATCTATAGATATGCATATTTATCATTTATTTGATAAGTCAGGAGTAGAAGGCTCAACACATTCTAACTGACTTGTAAAGGATTTATTTTCTTGCTGTTTTCCACTCTCGGGCATACTCAATGCTCATGAATCTAAACATTTTCTAGTACACAATTTGGAAACAAGGATATATCCAGGATTTCAAAAATTAGGCTTCTAAAGTGGTTTTCGCACTTTCTCATGATCCATTACAAGTGACAGTGACTAGGTTTTTCATATTGACTTAACTGCGGTCTGAGGGCAGCGTTGACGTAAACAGCGCTGTTAACTGGACCGTTCATACTGGCTTCGGTAGTTAATGACCATCAAAAGTAAGCGGTTGTGTGCTGCTGTCGTCATCGAAGTTATCGCAAAGTAGCATTGCACGCTAAGATTTTTTTCATTGTTTCAATTTGGAAATATTTACATGTGCTAAGTGACATAAACTTATTTTTAAATCGATGGGTTATTAGAGCAAAATGTAAGCTGCTATTGGTGACGGCACTATCTTGTAACTGTTGACGATAACAGTGGCACCTGGCGATAACTTCGATTGGACCGGAGTTAAGCGTTCATACTGCACCGCAGCGTCGACGCTGCGGTCTTTAATCCACCTGTTAAATGCGATTTTAACTGGAGCTGTTAACTGTGATCCTGGACCGGAGTTAAGCGTTCATACTGACCGCAACTCCCCAAACCATCAACACGTCGACGTTAGCATGAAAGGCTCTATAGTGTGGCATGGTATTGGAGAGACACATGTTTGCAATAAAGTGTATTATATCTTCTATCACACCTTCACTAAGGTGTTATTCTACCAAGCAAGACAATGAGCTCCTGTAGCTGCTACTAACAAGTTAAAAGAGACACCGATAGTGACTTGCTTACTTTACAGGGCATCCTACATCTAAGTAGAGAGTTTAAATTTGAATCAGGGTGTCCATTTGAATGTCCAATAAATGAAGGCCTGGTTGAGAGCAGAAGTCTTTGATTCAAACTGTCAGGACCAAATGATTCTGTATTTTTCTTAGATTCTGTTGTCTCGGGCTGTCTTGATGTTTCCAACTTCCCATCTCGTCCAGAATATCAACCCATAATGTTCATGAACACCATTTTGTTAGATATCATGAATTTGATCTCCGAAAAATAGAAGAAACTGATCTTCCGTTGATATTATTTGGATCACAGAAAATGTTCTATTTGAAGGCAACTTAAGTGAGATTGGTTAACTTTCGATTAAGTGTCCTCAAGTACCGCTAAACACTCACCGTTGCTGATAAACTAATTGTCAGACAGTGGGCCCTACAGATCAATGTTTTCTGGGGTTGCTTCTGACAGATAATTGATGGCCATGGACCCTGAGATGCGGTTTGTACATTGTGACCATAGAAAGCATTTCATGCGAACCCCTGCACGGATGAGTGAGCCTTTAACTGGTTACAACAGACACATTTTTGTCATTCATGGCTCATTTGACAGTAGTCTGAACAATTATTATGTTATTTTATATTTTGTTACATAGACTCCAACATCATTATTCCATTAGCCTCTGTCTGAATGTCTACAACAGAATCCACTGATATGCACTTTTGTCATTGCGTTGTCGTAGAACTTGTAAAATCGTATGGTCTATAAGGTTCCCCTTGATCTAAGGCATTATTCAGAAAATGAGCTTGTTTATTGTTAAACATTCAAAAATGTTCCGTAAGATCATTTCTACATGTTAATTCTGCGCATATTTATTCCGTTTGGTTATAAATGTCTGTACCCATGAATTTAGTAAAAAATCTTGTAATGTACATCGAATCAGTGATTGCCTGCCGCCCCTCTGTTTTTATCACATTACCTGCCAAAAATAAGTGTACAGAATTTCGTTTCCAAGTCGGGAAGAGTTTTACCCGGATAGTGACTTGTCACTTTGCCACTTCGACGGTGAGTTCTGCTCAGTCGTCATGACAGGAAATTGGTGGGTCGTTTTAGTGCCGTCCACATGCACACTTACCCTGGAACAAGTTACTTCTGGAACGAGTTGTTTCTATGTTTGAGTGCTGTCTGGACGTGATTTAAACTAGCGTAACTTAACCCGCTTGTGACAGCTTAATTCACATTATCATCGAGGTTGGTTTAAAACTTCTTCTAGGGTAACTTGCGCTAGTTGTAATGGCTGTGTGACCGCAAAAGTGGGGTAAGGCGGAAGTAATTATCAGATGCCGTTACGTTCAGACAGGTTTCCTTTTGCACGCCATAATCGCATTAGGCATTCATTGCCCCGCACCTTACCCTAGTTATCGGATGTGTGCGTGTGCGTGTTCGTGTGCGTGTGGACGCTCCACTCAAAAGTGGCGTAACTTGCACCAGTGCAGGTTGTTCTTAGGTAGGTTGTGAGAGGAGGGGACTTTTGACTGATTAGGTTTGGTGTGTATTGTATTTCAATTTAAATTCTGTGGGCATTACCCCAACTAGTACATTTCACGTTACGTGTTCTGCAGCCCTAGTAAATGTTTTTGTTCTCTTTTATTCCAGAAGGCGGCCTCAAACCGTCACCAGTTCTGTAGCAAGACTCTAGAGCGACCCCGAGAGTGTGCAGTCTGTGGGCAAGTGATCTGGAGTAAAGCTAGTCTGTGTCCAGGTAACTTTGTTTGACTGGAATTTGATTTGTCATATGAACTAATGTATTAGCTTGATTGAGCGCCCGGTTGCTTATTTGACTATAAACTTAAGAGCCTCGGCATTTATACAAGACTCGGCACTTTTGCGAAACCCGGCACTTATTCTGCGTCCTCTTTAGAGGTGCATGTATGAAAGTATGTTCAGATCCTCTACTTTAAACGTAATGGTGTAATGTTTGAGTCTCCGGCTTTCATTGATTGACGCTCTATCAGTATTTCTGTTTTCCATGATGCAAATAGCATTGGTGGTGGTGTACGCAGAATAAAACCCTCTTTGATTGTCGTTCCGTGAACTACCTGTGTTAATTCTTGACCAGCACCACTTATTCGACTCCTGAAACGTAATTCAACCAATATGATGTGGCAAATTTTCTGTTAAGATATAGACTTTTTGATCATCTGTGTAGTGATAACCTCTGAAATATGAAAAAAGACAGTTCCAGTCACATAGATTATACTCTGTGCTCTTGCCTATTTGATTCAGCTAGTTTCTCTTGCCCAATATAAAAAATATTGAAGGAAATTTTTGATGCTTTTGATACAACAATTACTGGATAATAAAAATTGGGAGCAAATCACATTTGTCGCCTGGAGATTGAAAATCTTGGCGAAGGTCGACTTGACTTGACTTTCTCAACTACCTTCCATTTTGCATGGCTTGCTATGATCCTGTCTGGATGTATTGAACAGGATCTTGTGGTGTTTTACCATCATGTACCCTTTTGCATGGCTTGGAGTGATCCTGTCTGGATGTATTCAACAGGATCTTGTGGTGTTTTACCATCATGTACCCTTTTGCATGGCTTGGAGTGATCCTGTCTGGATGTATTCAACAGGATCTTGTGGTGTTTTACCATCATGTACCCTTTTGCATGGCTTGCAATGATCCTGTCTGGATGTATTCAACAGGATCTTGTGGCGTTTTACCATCATGTATTAAGTGGGAGTAATTGACCGTTTTACCCTAATGCGGTAAAAATTTCTTAATTTCATACAGAAACAATTATCAACTAACTTAAGAGATGAAGTATTTTTGATGTCACGAAACTGTTATGAAAAAAATTAAATTTCACTTCTCCGCCATATTGCGTCCTACGTCAATTGGTTAGATTGATTCCACTGTACTTTATTCTATTTGTGGTTGAGCATGAAGGATGTCAAGCCTATCATTTTTCCTTGTTCAGAAAACTCTTTGATGGCAAATGTCAGAGCTCTTCCGTCTTAAGCTTTCTTCCTCAGAATAGTTATTACAGTTATGAAATTGACGTCGAACATAACCACTGAGGTCCATGGTGTCCACAACTTAACATTTAGAGGAAGTCAATTGGAGTTAACGCCAATAACTTCAGGGTGAATCAATGGGAGGGTTTTTACCGTGGTCTACTGCATTTCCTCTCTGTTCTCTGCTCATTGTTACATGTGTATGATTGTGTCGAGCACATTCTCTGGCTCTAATAGGCTTAAAGTACATACTGAGCGGCTATGCACTGACTGGTTTCTGTAAATCATTTATGTCATTAAAATCGCATTAAGTGAGAATTATTATCATCCATCAGGCTGTTTTGATCTCAATTTTTTAATCTAGTCATTTCTATTTTGTTTCAGCGTGTGATTTTGTCTGCCATGAAGGTTGTGAACATGAGGTGAGTGTCTGGCTTTACTTCTGATGTAACATTGTGATGTAGAGGGGCTGTGTTATTGTTTGGAGTTATTGCCCACATGTGCCAGCTTACAATACCCCACAGAGTCTAAGCTTGAATCATTTCTGAGCTATTTCATTTTGCCATTATTTTAAACTGGATTCATTTTTAACATTGGCATTTTAACTTCCTTATGGCCCGTTGAGATAACTAAATATTGCATCAGCGTCTCTCAAAACGTCTAGTAGTGAACTTTTGATTTGGACAACTTACAGCTATGAAATTGGCCTCAATTGTTTTCTTTATCAGATGGGAAGTGATTCCTGAGTTTGCGAAGAACCGATAGTTATTCCTTGACACTATGCTCTGCACATAACGAGCCGACTTGTTGCGCCTTGTCTAGACCAACAATAAACTGTCAGTTTTGTCAAAGCACTGAAATCCCTTCCAATTTGACTGAGGACTAATTTGATCCCATTTTCATAACAGTATGGAACATCATGACGATGCCATCATCACGTCTGGCAGTCAAATTTCACGTGGATTTTGTACTTAACGTAATCACGATACCACTACCAACAAAATGTGGTCTTTGAAAAGTACCCCGGGGTGATTCCATGTGGACGGCTGTTTAGCTCTGTGCCAACAAGTAAGATTGTTGTTTCTACACACGATGTGGCAATATGGAATTATATTTTTTTGAAATTTAAATTTCTTTACAAAATCAAGCACTAAGAAAGTTTCGTTTTATTGACTGCACGGCTGCCATGAAGCAAGCGAAAATTAGCTACTTGTTTCAAGAATGTTTCTCAGAATTTCAAGAATGGAAACGCAACATTTTTGGCAATTATGTTTGTGCAAAAATACCAAAGAATCGCCCAATTTACACGGTTTCAACAGGTCTTAACCTTAACTTTGCAAGCGTTTAGGAAGGTAAAAATTATTGAAGGCGCCGACATATTCAGCTGA
This sequence comes from Phoronis australis, assembly GCA_002633005.1. NCBI lineage: Eukaryota > Metazoa > Phoronida > Phoronidae > Phoronis > Phoronis australis. The sequence goes on along the minus strand of NMRA01000031.1, from coordinate 1,288,591 downwards.
ACCCCAGCTTTCTACAGACTCATGTTGTTCTACTTTCATTTAAAATGTATGCTACGTAAAGAAAGCTAGGGCAGTGCCTGGCATATCAGGAATCTGACATAATTTTCAATCCCACTCTTGGCTCTGGTTTAGTGTCATGATTTTTTCTGTCTGTTTTCTCCCTGGTTTGGTGATCCAGACAGATTCAAACCTGTTACATATTTTCATTTCATTTACTTGCAATTTACACTTAATATGTTTTAAATGATATGACTCCATCGTTTTCATGAAAATGATCTAGAGTGGTGAAACAGTTGGTTGCCGCACGTTCTTAACCAATCGCAAATGCTGCATTTCATTACGGTATTTGGCAAGTGTTTTCTGTAAGGGTGCCAAGTTTTTCTTGAGTAAGAGTTCAGATCTGGGGTCACATTATTTTGATACATCTGTTTTAGATCAAGTATGCTGTCCCTTAGTGGTCTCATAATATGTAATGGCCACGGCTTTTTTATGCACCCACATTTTTATGTGTTGGTGCGTTATGCCGTCATACCTGTCTGTTTAGCATCCATTGTCCGCCGCTGCGACTCTTAAAACTCCTGGATTGATGTTTATGAAATTTTGCAGATATGTTCCTTTCTTGGGTAGGGCGGCGTGGGTGCATTTCGAATGGATGTGATTACCGGGTCAATTTTGTTTTTAACGTTTGTCTCTGCATCTTCATAGTGCCCTGATAGATGTTCATGAAATTTGACAAATACGTATGTATTACTGTGACTATACCGCCTTAATGTTTCAGACGGATTTGATGTATTTTGCACCACCTAGTAGCCATTTTCATTGCTGTTTTTAGTCAAATCCACTCTAAGAATGATTATGAGTATTGGCTACTTGGACTACTGCTGTGGACGAATATCAAAGTTCCGCGTTCTTTTTTTTATTTTTTATGCTTTATGGTTGAAAGCAGGAATTAAGATTCACAACGTTGACTTGGCAACCAGTTTTTGTGAATTCTGTAACAAGTGCTGTCTGTACTAGGAAGAGTTTGTTCTATTTGCTGTCATTTTTTGCCTCTCCTCAGCACGTATCAGTGATAATAAGTGCGCACAGACAGACACTACCAACTACGTCTTCCTAGTTTTAGTATTCTTGAGGTTTTCCTGGTGCTGTAGTCAGTTAATTCATAAATCTGCAGGGTTGTTTCCAAAGCGCTGTTAAATCTCTCACAGGTGTTACACATAACAAGATCTTTACATGTGGTTAAGGTTATTCAGGACCTTATCAACAAGTCTGTGTCTATCTACAAAATGCTCCTCATACAAAAGTGGGGCACTTTAAAACAATTTTTGCAACGTTTTTTTTAGTAAAGGTGTACAAGGTGTATTGTCTGAAGGTTTCCTCCAATCTGCCAGTTATGAGATATGATGTTCTGAACTTAGTCAAATTTGGACGTCTTTGTAGGGTCTTATATTAACCAATCGGCAAGTGTGTGAATTCCGCAAAATATGTTCAAAGCTCTGGAATAAAACAGATTATTTCCTGAAAGTAGAAAGCCAGTAGAATTTGATGTTCATACCAGTCTACCCTTGATTGTGTCCTGCGTCCATGTCCTTTTAGAAAAACTTAGCACATAGCACAAAGATTGGTACAATCATAACGAGACAATGATATCAATAACTTTTCCCAATTCAATTTGATATAAGTTTCATGGTGAAATATCAATTTGTTTTAGGTAACTTATTTTTTTTCATAAAAATCATAATTGTCCTTTCGGATAGCCCCTCATGCAGAAAAGGTTCAATCCAAAGACAATTCCACACTGAGAACAGTGTATAAATCATAGTATCGGAAAGTTTCATACGAATCCAATCAGCCGTTTCTGAGGTATGATGTTTAGAAGTATGCCAAACTCGGGCTTTTTCTGGGGTGCTGTGAAAGTATAACCTTGAAATTACTGTACTTGTTATGGTTTTAGTGCAAGTATCCTTCAAGGCAAGACTGTCACAAAGCTGTGACCTTTAGATTGTATGTCATAACAGCGGGCAGTCCCGCTACCTAAACACGCACTATTTTTAAAAATATTAGTTTTATTTGTCACTATTTGAGTTTACATGCCTTAAGTTACAGTGCACTCTTGACAAATAATGGAGTGCTATACATTCGTCTTTCAAAATTATCTGTTGCCTGGGGAAGGAGGATCTTATTGAGATAGGGAAGGGGTGTTCCTGTTTAGTTGGGTACAGTTTTACATTTGAAAGTGACTATTTAGCTTACCAATGATGGTATATGGCATTGTTTGCGCTGCATTCCCAGCAGTTGGAACACAAAATTTGTGAAAAAAAAAATGCTGTTTAGTCATCTTGTGTTTGTAGGTATATTACCATGTCATAAATTTCTTAAATCTGTAGCGCCTTGTGCCCCTCCACCTCCCCCCTGTTTAAAGGTGTCCAAAGTTGTATACTCCCTGTGAACTGGATGCTGGATTCTCTGTTACTTTTCTGTTGCTCACTCCCAATTCATTGTGTTGATGAAGTCAAGTTTACCTTGAATCTATCCTGAAAGAGGTCTCTGACTGGAACCAAGTTATCAGTGAATTACTTGACCCCTGTCATGAACCCAGACATATTCAGCTTCAGTCAGCCAGCGCTGCTGCAGTCATTGCAATAGTAATTTTATGTCCTTTCCACTCATCAATCAGTCACTCTGACAGCTCATCCAACATCTATCTGTTCAAATTTGCTGCACACATCAAAGCCAGTTCAACTGCTGCCAGTTCAAGTGCTGCTGTTGAAGCCCTGTTGGGAACCCCACGCCTCCCCTTGGCTGTGATGTGACTTCTCCTGCATGTCAGCCTGCCATTTGTGGAATGCAACTTGATATGCAGCCTTGCCTTATAAAGCACACTCTCCGAGGCCAGCTGTAAACAGTCGCTGCTCCAAACAGCTCTTTTATTTCCCCTGGTCTGTAGTTTGTTGGCTTTATTTTTTATCAAGGAATTTACGTTTTTTAAGTGGAGAACCTGGGAGTGAAGGAGCAGAGATAGGCTGTGGTATGTACTGTTTTATTTACACCCCACTTTTGTATTGTTCCCGCTAATTTACACAATGTTAGTCAATAAACATGGCCGATTGAGCAATTTTGGGTCACATCACTGCTTTATTTTTGGTTCACCTTTTTCTCGATAGCCCCGAAGTACATATTTGAGGTCAACCTTTCTAGGTCTCATCCTTGTGCTATGTTGTATTGCTTGAGGCTGATAGTTTATTTACAACAAAACTCAAACAAAAATTCAGGCCTTCGCAAGTTGTTCTGTGGCGTGTATTCATTGATTGAGAGAGTGTGTAAACTGGTGTCTGTGTAGTAGTTGTGGATTACGTTGTATTCGTTTTGACGTTCTTGTATTGCTATGAATACCGTGACAGGTGATCAGCATTCAGTCAGTTTTCTGAAGCTAGCTTATTGTTCATCTCTTGTGTGTACCAGTTGAGAGGTCACTCGTATTGAAACCACATGTGCATGGGTTTTTGCCTTGCTTTTTCTATTGTAGCTCCTCCTGTAAATCTGACTTAGATCAAGATTGGACATTCAACAAATTCATGGTTGCATTGCGAATTGTTATGGGTTGTTACCGAAATTTCGGTTTTAAAACTTCTACAAACTAAAAATATTTTCCGTTTGACTGGTTTCTACTCTACATCCCCAACAGTTTGTGCGACCGTCTTCCGATGGCTTCCCATCCTGACCTGTTTGTCATCATATGAAATTGTCAGTGTTAAAAACAGCGGCTGTTTAGACAGCACGCATACTGCCATATTGTCTACAGGAGGAGCAGTTTAGCCAAGAATCTGTTTCGCTCTGAAAAAGAGTTCCCAGAATTTATTAGATCCAGAAGAGCAGCTAGTAATCATTCCATCTCCGTGATTAGTCCCAGAAGAGGAGAGAATTCTGTTAACAAGATTACAACTCTTCACTTGTTATTGCATTCATTGGGGCTGTTTGTTGGAGCTTTTAACAGCAGTTTGCAGTTGTTGACCTGTGCTCCATGGAGAAACTGTGTCTTGTGTCTGGATGGAAGAGTTGGACCTCCTCTCATGATCTGGTATTGGCGACAGCGCCCCTCTAGTTTGTTCTTCGTAGGACTGATTGGGTTGTCTTTTTGTGTCGAACGTGTCTTTTTATTCCTGTCATTTACTTGTTTCACAACCGACACAAACTTGTAGTTCTTCTGAGTGATCCCTGACTCACTATACACATAGTAATCAAGATAGTACTATAACTTGAGGCTAGAACTATAACTTGAGGCTAGAAGATGTGTATCATGGTGAGAATCTATGTGGCTTTTGGAGAGTAATGCGACATGTGCTGATTTTAACACACACGTCCATACCATTGGGTAGATAGTGATCGGTATACCATGGGGATCGCGCTTTGATGGAACTGTAGACTTGTCATGGGTTTAATCTATAGCTGTCTTTACACGGGGAACAGTTGACACGGTGCGAGTTGTCATGGTGCGAGTTGACACGGTGCGAGTTGTCACGGCGCATCTTGCTCCACTTCAGTTGCATTTACACAACATCAGATTGTAAACTGGATCAGCGCGAGTCATTTACGCAAGTACTGTGCATGCTCGCATAAACAAAAGTGAACATCCAAAATACCAGCGGATCACCCGTATATACGCTATTGCACAAGCGCATTGACAGATAATCCCTTTCCACCCTGTCCCAGTTGTGTTTAGACGTATAGTTGGAACTAGAGCAACCGATCTAGTGCAACTCGCTCTACCTCTCAAACCGTTGTCAAAAATGGTCTCCGTAGTGTCAACTTGCTCCGTGTCAGTTGTGTGTACACACATGCTTGCGCCCGATCAGCTGCTCCGTGTTGGTTGCTCCGTGACAACTGTCTCCCTTGTAAGTTGTAAGTGCTTCTTATGTGATAGAAACAGTGTACACACACACACACACACAACACAGCGACATTGCTGTTTCTGCTCCAGAATAGATCCTCAATCTTTTGTTTATGCAATGGATTAGGATGGTATGTCTTAATTGTTACTTAGGATCATCAAAATAAAGCAGTTTTTGGTTTTCACAAATATCTTATAGTTTTGAATCGTAGTGATGTTGTTAACAAAGGGAATTTGCATTTAGCGAGAATATTATTTATGTCGTTGGTATCACCCATCAGCTCCAAACATTATTCCAAAATATTTTCATTCTCGTGTGCTGTTCTTGCAGTTTCGGTGTTCCTGCCCTCCTATAGCCTTGTCACACATTTTATTCTCTTCTCAAATGCAAGAGAAAATTGTCAGCGAAAATTGTTGACTGGGCCAAACTGTGGTTTGGAGTGCTTGATAATACCCCCCAGCAACAGGTCATTTGTGAAGATCACATTTCGGCATCAGCTCAAGTGTCCATGCTCTCTTTATTTGTACAGTAGTTGAGTGAGACAACTCCCACTTTTGAGCTCATTTGACATGTATCCCCAGAGTGTCCTCACATGTTGATACACCACATCTGGTCCTTGCTGCCCTGGTTCCCACCATCTACTGTTAGCTGGTCATCACTCGCTTGACACTAGACTAACTACAGGTGTACAGTTAACTTCATACTGCAGGTGACCATCTTTTTATTAGACACCATGTTGTCATGTTCCAGTATCCCTGTTGGTGTACTGTTCATGAATATATATTTTATATATCTAGCTGGAGTTAGATTATCTGTACACTAATTTCCCAGATGACAGACTGGAATGCTAATGCTTTTGAAATGTATTTTTGCATTGGTGCATGGAGTTAAAGTAAACTGCCTGCATTTTTGGTGGACTACTCAGCCGGAAGGGTTGTATTTTTCCTAAAAACTGAACTGTCAACGTATTTTTGATTTATGGCATGCATTTTCTCTTTTCAAAGTTTCCCTAAGTTTACACACTTTACTTAACATTTCAAAGTGTTCAAAATTTCAGTTGCTTCAAAATGTCACGTGCGATTTCTAACTTGAGATAAATTTACTTTTATGTCTAAAAATAACAAAGCTGTAGCAGATCTTATGTAGTCCACGTGTAGGTGTAAATGCTTTAGTAGTCAAGTGAGTACGTTGTCGTATTGCACAGCAACAAGTATGCAGAGTTGTGGAATCAACGTGGGATGTGAGTATTTGTGGCAGGTCTGCGTGATTGGTGGTGTACGTGAGACTGTTTCCCAGGCCTGAAGATATGGCTCAATGTAGACTGCTGTGTGGAGAGATGAGCTCTTCTCACCTGGACGTCACGGTGTGGGAATGTGTGTAGGTTGGTGTACTGTAAGGTGAATATGACCCCATACCTCACCTGGTTGGTAGGTCTCAGGTGAGACATGAATAGACACCAGGTGACTGGTCAGTCAAGCGCGGTTAATGATTACTGGTGTTTGTGATATATCATCTGTGGATATGGTTGGCCGGACATGACTCAAAGGTCGAGAGTGAATAGTAGGCTGCATTCTGAGACCCATGGTCACAACTTGATACTCCATCAAACCAATGCATAGCTTTGGAGTGAGTGTACCTCTTGCTCTCTTGAATTCTGCCTTTAGTTTCTGTGTTTCAGTTTTTATTAGCCTGTTCTTTACTCTAAAATAACACTGTTTGTTATCATGTGGAGATGGTGTGTGCTGAGAGACTACATCAACTATCTGTTACACTTTGTAAAGAAATGTTATTCCTCGGCGTTTCCCTAATTGTTCGGCTTACTCTGCTGAAGTGTGACTGCATTGGCTGTCTTGAGGAAAGCTACATTATAGGATTTCACTATTATATCATTTTTCAAAACTATTGAGGGAGATACAGTATTCTAGTACAGAGACTGAATCACTGGACTGCCTGGAAAAGCACTTCACCTTGGTGGTGTAACTGAAACTCCACTAACTATGTATGTATTCTTCTAACAGCGTTCTCAGGTTGAGTGTTTGACTGACCATACTCTACATCTTCATGGTATTCTTAATTTTTGTTATTTAGACTATTTTGATTGGCTTATGTCAAATACTCACAATATTTTTCTCCCAGGCAACAAGAAATGCTCACATATCTAGCAGGAATAGTGATTCAATATGTCAATATTTGAGGTGTTCTTGTGGAGCTGTGGTGGTTATTCATGAGCAGAATTGTGGGATTTGCTTTGTGTGGCTTTTTGTGTTTTTTTCAAGTTTATATACATTTGTATCTTGTCATTCATTATTTCAATAGAAGACCTCAACAGTTTTTAGGAATATCATTTTCATCATTTATGGGAACCAGAATAGGCATTAGAATGTAGTCATTACTTGTTTCTATATTGGTAATCACCAGGTATAATATTCTAGCTGTTGTGCTTGTGTAGAAAATAAAAACATTCGTTTTTGGCTTTTTTATCTACAGAAAAAGTTCTTAATTTATGACAAATTTATAGCCAGTTTAATTTTTGAAAAATTAACCACGTTCAGCAAATACTTAGAATTGTATCAAATGCTGTTAGCGACAATTGTAATTTAGACATCTTTGACAACAATGAAGTAGAGTATCAGTAGATATTTTGTCGAAAATAGCATTGCAACATAGATACGTCTGTACAAGTTATTATAGCGACTAGGTCTGTAGCTAGAACAACTGGAGAATGTGTTAGTATGATAAAAGATTGAAAGCTTGAGTTTGTGGAAGCATGTGTGAAATACATCAAGTTTTAACCTGGTATCTGTGTGATGATTCTCTGATGAGGCGGTAGTGTTGATTCCCAAGTTGGCAGCCTCTCTTGGAATGACTAATGACCTGTTACTCACTTGCTGCGTCTGCTCAGCTCAGTGCCGTCTGCTCCTGTGTGCGTTGTCTGCCTAAAGCTTGGTACATCATCTGCTCAAAACCTTGGTCTTGGCTCACATTCAATCCCCAGCTCTGTTCATCATTAATTCAATTTTTCTTTGGCTTCATCTTCCTGTGGAGTCACTTTTACTATAAATAATTAGGATTCCAGTGGATTAAGATTTTTCCTGGCATTTTGTGGTTTGCTTACCAGATGTATATTGTTTCGGGTATTTGATTGCTAGGAAGTCTTTTCCTGGTCTAGGACCCACAAGCATTCTTTGCATAAAGACATTTATGTTACTAGGCTTTACTGGTAAAGCTTATGCAGTCTACAATACATTGTCACAGTAGAATTTACTTTAATTTTCAAATTTCTCGATAAAAATAAGTTAAAAAAGCTTGATTTCAGTACTGTTTGTACAGCAGTCATCAGGGTTCGATGAAGTTGTGATCATTCGTCACTCTTAGCAACAATGTTAGACTTTGAAAAATGTCATTTTTGCAATATTTTTTGAATTTTTAAGGTAACTTTACCTTTTGTAATTATCTATTCTCTATGAGGTCCCTGTATTTTTTGTTCAAGACGGTACTCAATCATTAGCTATGTATTTCGAAACGCCAGAAATATTTCACTAAAAATTAACTGGATTAAGTCCCCCACGGATTCCTCATGACTGCCGGAATACCAGTGTTTTGTCATTCCTATTCGCAGGCATCAATTCTTAAGTAAGCAGTTTACCGTGATAACTCATCAATAAAATTTCCTGTTATTACCGTAAACCGGGAAAATTTGTTGGAACTCAGAATACGAAGTAAGTCATGTCCTAATGCTAAAATTTTTCCTATTAAAATTTTAGAAGAAAAAATAACGTGATTACTTCAACTGTAATTCGCATGGGAACAGCACTATTAACGCACCTGTGACGCTGCAGCCTGTTTTGTTAAAACCTAACGCTGTTGTTGTTTTTGTTTACAGGTGAGCCAGTCATGCTGTAAGACTGCTTCTGCTCAAAATAAGGTATAGTACACACTGTTATGTTGCGGGTAGTGGGAGATGCTCTAGGTGTTACATTTTACTTTACGCTAATATCTCACAAATTTCGGACAAAAGAGATGGAGATTCGATTTGAGTGACAGCCCCGTAACCTTTGACCTCGGATTAGTACTAGTAAACTTATTTCCTCGCGGTTGTGCAGTTCCAAGGTGATTCTGCTAAATCTTCTTTTCTCGCTACATGGTATATATTTCCTGTTTGAAGTTTCCCGAGAATGAAGATAAGATATTTTGTTAGACGCATGTGAAATATTGTCTAAATGGCCAACTTTTGTGAATAAGGTTTGAGATATCCTTAACGCTTTTATATGTCGCCTTCCTATAACTCAAAACTCCGGCCTACCAGAACTAGGCTGTACGAAATATAGTCCTGTTTTATTTATGAAATGTTTTCAAATGCATTTAACTCCAACATTGTTATTGAATGATATATTTACTTTAATTTGGCATAAAAACTACTCGAGGTTATGTGGGATTTGATTACTAATTTGAATAAATTTATTGAATTAAACATTGTAGTTGGTTAACAATTTAGCTTCCTTTGCTGTTTTAGGACTCTCATGAAATCATAAGAGCTCCACCTATCAAAAAACTGGTACGTAATCATCTTTCAGTGTGTGCGTGTGTTTACAAAATTAGCTTTGTTTCCCTTCTTAGTTCGTTATAAATTGGAATAAATGTATGAAATACAAAGTCCCGGTTCCTTTATTAACCGGTGTCCTTTGTTGTTTCAGGAGACTCATGAAATCATAACAGCTCCACCTGTTAAAAAACTGGTATGTTAACATCTTATATACCTCATCAGACTCCTCTCGCTCTTTTGAAGGCCCTGTCAAACAAACGTAAATCTCGGTTAAATCTCAAAAATGGAGAAAAAGATAAGCACTGTACAATCTGAATAACACCTTAGGCTGTGTCGAGGCACCGGTTTCCAGTCCTCCCAATCCCATTTATCAAGATGTGTGCCAAGGTCGTTGTCAAGGTCACAAGATGATATGGACGCACTCTTATTGTGCATTCTAGTTGTGGAATGAACGACCGAGTTTGAAATCTACAATTCCATTTATGTCTTCGTGCATAGAATCATGCCTCGAATATTGCTTTTTGAGATTGAAATCATATTATGGAATAACTTTGAAATGTGTGAACCGATGAGATAGAAATGACTTTGATTGGTTATTGATTATTGATCATATTGATTATTGATTATTGATCAAGCACAACTGTCTGTTAATTTATGTCATCACTCCGGGACTGTTATGCAGAATTTTTCTTGACAAGGTCCATGTTTAAAGTTTCATGGATTCACACACATGTTTACCCAGCAACAACTTCAAGCAGAGCGTCCACGCACATATATATATGCAATAACTGGCACAAGGTGGAAGCTGTCGCTCTGCATATGCAGACCTTTGCAAAATGGTGGGAAGTTCATGGAAAATACCCAAAATCTATGTATATGTATATTTCATTGAAGACACGATTTTGATCTGTTTTTACTACTTTAATTTCAGTTCTTTCCAACTCTCTAAATAGAGATCCACGTGTTGTATTACATTTGTCATTTATGATGTGCGTTTCACTGTGAACTAGTTGTAAATAGTAGCCTGAAGATGAGGTATGTGTCTCGAAATATCGCTTTTTAAATTATGTTACGTACTGATGTTTGGATTTTTATTGCACTGTTGTGATGTAAAGACAAGATCTCTATTTTGAGAGTTGGAAAGAACTGAAATTTAACTAGTAAAAACAGATCAAAGTCGTGTCTTCAATGAAATATGTAGATGGCACAAGTTACCGTAGAACAAGTTACCCTCGATAATTTGGAGTAAGTTGTCACAAGTGGGGCAAGTTGCACTAGTTTAAATAGCCTCCAGACACCTACCCAACCTACCGACAACTCATTCCAAGAGTAACTTGTTCTGGGGTAAGTCAGTGTGACAGGATGGCTCTTAAGGCTGCTCACCACGTCTGCGCGTATCTGGGCTTAGATTCAAACTGAACATTTTCAAATTCCAAGCGAGTGAATCTTGACGTATCTGTTACAAAATGGTGGATGTTGCTGTGTATTCATTGGCTGCTAAATGAAGTATATCTGCCTGTATAAGTGAAGCATGCACCAATACTTGCAAAACTCAAGTAAAACAAATTCCTTGAAAAAGTGCATTATTTTGCATAAGGGCACACCGGGCTTTACACACATACAGCTATCTCAACTTATTTGTTTACCATATTGTCCAGTCCTGTTGAATACGAATTGCAGTGTAGATGAAATTGTAAACAACTGATGCCAAGACTAAGATGGGTGTGTACTAGCTTTGATGGTTTATTGTAGAGACCTGTAAAATTCAAGTGTTTGTTACAGCCAGCCACTGATCAAACCACTTCCAACATGTCAACTATCAGCTACAACATGGACACCAAGTAAGTGCTGCTATTTCCTGTTTGTAGACATTATTTACAATATCTGATTCATTCCATGGTTAGTGGGTATAAGGTGTCTTCCTCTTGTCTCCATCAATTGCCTGCTAAGTGTTCCCTGATGTGCGCCTGAGGCTCTCTTACTGTCACTTTGACCTCATTTGACCCCATTATGACCTCCCACGGTGACCTCCCACAGTGACCTCCCACAGTGACCTCCTTCAGTGACCTCCCACAGTGACCTCCCACGGCAACTTCATTTTTTACCTCTATGGTCTAACACTCAGCATTCCCTACAGTGTCCAGCCTATCTTCTCCTAAGTTGGGGGTTGGCAACTGAACCAGCTAATTTCAAGCTATTGCTGCATGGTCATATGGAGTGATTTAAGACCTACACCACTGCAGCACTGTTGCTTGTAGTGAGGCCACTCTTGGCATGTAGGAAATGGGTAATTAAATTTACTCAGCCATCTCAGAGTTTTTCATGCACAACTGTTCGTTTCATCAACCTATCCGACTCCTATCTCTTTCCCCCATATATGGTCAGTGCTCGGGTATCCTCTGATGAATTCATCTACCACTGCGTGTACTCTTAGTTGGCTATACAGTTTAGGGAAAATGCTGCCCAAGATACCAATCCTTGGAGAATTGCGTGTCAAAATTATAATCAGGAAATGAAACATCTAACGCTTACACATTATGGAAACTGCAAACATGTTGATTGGAATAGTAGTGAAATTATGCAGATTTGGTTTAGATGTCAAGCACTCTGTAAGTATTGTGATCATGCGATGGTCTTAAAACTGAAATTGATCAGCATGCCTGTAGTGCTAGGGCAAAGTCTGCTCATGTTCAGTGAGCGTTTTCCAGGGATTCTCGTTTCCCGTCTGATTTTAAGAAATACTTGATAGAAATACGAATAAATCTTCACAACTTATACCTCTAGGAAAGTGGCAACGGGTTGATGTTGAATTGCGCTCACTAAACTTTGAACGAGTTTTCTTTGATTGGCTGATCCTAAATCTGAGAATGAGTTGACGACATTTCCTATTCACTGCTGGGATTCACAAGCGATGTTTTTCCGAATAGCTTACCACGTATCAAGTCAATGTGACGCCAAATCACTATCTGTAGCTTTAGTGAAATCTGAGGTCTGCTTATGCATGAAATATGTAAAGGTTCAAACTGACAATCTGTTGGCCAGCATCGTTCATTTATCCACCGTAGTCAAATTTGCACAAATTTCAGCACAAAATAGTGTCGAAATCAAGACTTGCAGAAGATTTCAACTTCGACTGGACTTGAGTAAGCTCGGTATACTTGAGCACATTGCATAATTTGTAATCAAAATTTAATTTACGCACTTGATGTTTTAATGAGATACAGCATCTTTAAGTGAGGGCAAACAACGAATGTTTGGCGGAACTAAACGTGTTATTGCAAATTTTTTTTGAAGACTGCTAACTGTTTATTTTTAGAGGTGTCCATACACCAGAAGATTATGACCTTGACCTCACCTACATAACGGAGCGCGTGATTGGTGAGTACTATCAATTTATGCACTAACCAAGGCTGAATTGTGTGGCTTCTGAACTGCTTCATTTTGTGGGGAAGATGAAAACGATTTCAGAGCGGGAAAAGATGTGGATACCGTTTGTTGATGGACAAGACTGTTTTTTGTCTTGGATTGTTAGTCTAGGGTCCAAATTTCACTGGATTGTCTCACAATTTTTTCTCTCAAAATTCGTGCTATGCCGGTATAGCCACTCTGAACAGAGATTACCGAGGAAATTTCCGTAAAAAAGATTGATGAAATCAATCGATCAAATGAGCTCTCGGGAGAACGGTTATACGGTGTTTTAATGTCTAGCCAGCACCTTATTTGCATGAAGAACGTCACTTTACACAGATCAGTGACCTAGTTGTGATGGTCGTTATTAGCGATGGGCAATGTTTTAATTATGTTGGCAATATGTTAATGAAGTGCCAGTAAGTGTTGAGCGCATAATGTGACTTTGTGATGTATGACAGAGAACAGCCACTCCCACTGCCCTTATCAGTCGTCGGGAGATTTGGAATGCCCTGCTAAAGGGGGTGGTGCTATTTATACAGAATAATAAAAACGAATCGATCTTCTGTTTTCTTGTTTAAGTGTAGTTTAAGGCCTGAAGATGAGTTGTGTGTGTTTTCATAGTTCCCTCTACTTTCAATCAAACAGAGTGTCACATTTCTGCTACCATTTAAACAGTGTTTTGAGAGCTAATCTAAACTTTACAACCTTTGGAACACCAAAATGTCCTTATAGTGTATACGTACTGACTCAAACTGATATTCGGTCATAGATTTCAAAATATTTGCAAAAGGAGCGAGTAGGAAAAATTCTCGCTCTCGTGCCGTAACAGGAGAGTGTCATGAACTTGTGACGATAAGAATATGGTTGGACGCTCATGTACAATTTAATTGGATGGCTAGGAAACTGTGAACTGTAATTAAGTACATAACTGATGGGTGGCCTGTCGGACATTTTCATTTCGTTTGTCATGCATTCTGAACACGGTCACGTGACATGCAGATTCCTTGACATGACAACTACTAGACTAAAGCAAGGCGAAATTTTGCAGCGGTAAATATAAGTCATATTTCAACCAATGAAAGTTGAAGATAGATATTTTCCAGGCCATGTCACGTTTCATGTAGTAAAACTATGAATGAGATGGTCACATTCGCAAGAGTTAAAAAAGTAAATAGAATGTTAGATAGGTAATAGTCAAATATAATGTGTCCACATTTTGAGAACCAGTTTTCACCATTGACTAATGGGCACCAAACTGGTTCTCAAATTGTGGGCACATTATATCCGACTATTTTCCATTAGGAATTTGTCAAGGAAATTGTCCCATGGTTTTGAATCCGGGTAACTACGTCAGGATTTGAAAAGTAGATGTAGGAAATGTCAATCCATATTTGATGAATGGTTGGGATTACTTTTAAAGAAGAACAGGTCCTTTAACTTGCAATGTTCTGCTGCGAATTGGCACCCTATGGATACTTAACAACGAATCATCTTGTGAGTCTCATCACCTTGTGATTGTCTGCCTTGAAGTTGTATGTATTTATCTACTTCAAATGAAACAGTGGGGACATTTAAGCAGTTATGTAACTGTTTGTTTCCAAGGATTAGTGTGGTTCTGGTGAGTGGACTTACCTGTCAATCACAGTGGTCTTACCTGTCAATCATTAGTTTACTGTAGATAGGCAACACAGAATACTGAGTACTTTGGGAAGAGACTTAAAACAACACTTTTTGAAAAGAAAAACATCATTGTTCAATCAACATTTTAATCTAATTACGCTGAAGAAAGCTGAAAAATGTCAAATTGATGAAAGCTAAGCACTCTGACCCAAAGTCATGATTGTGAAGTGCAGAGCTATATTATGTCAGATTTTTTCTGTGCTCACATGTCAACATGGATGAGTAATGGGAAGAATGGCCAGAATAAGGTTGTTATTTAGAAGCAAAGTAATGCTAAGAACCAGTGATGTAGTCCAGCATCAGGTTTACAACATCTCTCCCCTCTAGTGTGTTTCATGGTTATGTGTTGTTTTCAGCCATGTCATGCCCGGCTAAAGGGTTCGAAGCCGTATACCGCAACAACATAAAGGAAGTGGCTGGCATGCTACGGGAACGACATGGGGAAAATTATTTGATCATTAACCTCTCGGAGAGGCGTTACGATATTGGCAAGTTTAACCAACAGGTAATCACACAGCTCCACAGATTTTGTTGTGGCTGTCACACATCTTTTCCTCAACTTGATTAGGTGTAGGTCAGAACTATCATGCGATAACTATTTAAGTGAAAAGAAGTTGAAAAAGTGCAGTTAAGTCATATTGTCATCAAAACAAACTTATACACGCTCAGCAGTAGTTTGAAAGAAAATAAATATTAATTGACGCGGTACATATGAATAAACTCTGTTGCTTTGATCAACCAAGTGTTAACTATTATCCAGTTAAAATTGATTCAAATATTTATTTGTTGTCATTTAATTAAAATCTATGTTGCAGGTACTGGACTTTGGGTGGCCTGACCACCTAGCGCCCCCTCTGGAGAGGCTGTGCAGCATCTGCAAGGCTATTGACTCATGGTTGAACTCGGATAACCAGCACGTTGTAGTGATACATTGCAAAGGGGGCAAAGGTCGGACAGGGGTTGTTGTTTCTGCCTACATGCATTACAGCAATATTTGTTCCAGGTAGATGGTTTACATTTAATAAATATTGTGTCGGATTCTTCTGGACCATTATGTTTCATCCACGTAGTGCGAAATTCAACTAATTTGAAGGGCTGAGTGCCTGGTCCAAAACAACCTTATCGTAGAACTTGGTCTGATTTATTCGAAAATATGCATATCTTAGTTATACGAGCTTTATTGTACAATGAACTCATCTCTGTGACTAGCTGCATGATACCACTGAGCGCTCAAGCCATGACGTTTGTACTTGACACAAAAATGGACCACAGTTGCAGAACCACATTCAAATTTAAATTTTGACTAGGGTTCTGGTTGAAATGTTTTTGATTCCATGAATGATCTTGATGTGTCTTTACTAATTTGTTAGAATATAATCTTATTGCATTTATTATTGCTATTGTTTCTAGTGGTGACCAAGCTCTGGACTCGTTGGCTATGAAGAGGTTTTACTCTGAGAAGCTTGCAACAGTCACCCAGCCCTCTCAGCTTCGTTATGTCCGCTACTTCTCTGGCCTGCTGTCTGGTGCTATCAAGATCAACAGCAATCCATTCTATCTCCAGCAAGTCTACATTCACGGGATACCTAACTACGATGGGCCCGCCCGCTGTCGACCGTTCATTAAGGTCTACCAAGGAATGCAGCCTATCTTCACCTCAGGTGTCCAGTGAGTGCAACTAGGGGAGACCTCTGTTGGTGGATTGTGTTTTGTGCGATATAACAGCCGCATGAACCTTGGAAAAAATTGTACAGCGTGACTGTCCAGTTGCTCAAAGCAAAGGGCAGTCCTCTTCTCTCTTGGCTTGCGCTTATAACAGTTAATTTTCCACGCACACTAAATGATTATCAATTTTTTTAGAAAATTTTAAAACATTGCCTCTGCTTTTGAATTGTACAGTTTCAAAGGGCTGGCCATAAAATTAATACATTTGAAATTTTAGTTCTTCTTTGTTTTCACTTGATGGGCTGAAGTAGTTTTTCTTAACTTGGAAATACTGTGTGTATATAAAAACTTTGTTTGACTTTCATTCATTAATTTATTCAGGATGGGAAAGGCACTCATTATTCAAGAGGAAAAAATTTTAAGTCTCACACTGGACGTTAGTCCTGTCAAATATGCAACCCTGGGCAAAAAAATTATGCTAATATATGCCCAAAATTACAGAGTCTTCTGTTCAATATTTCAACAAGCATGCAGTTACTGTTTTTGCAGACACTGTCTCAGGAATTCTTCATTTTACAACAGGCTAATGATAAACAAGCATGTGTTTATACAGAAATATGCAGTTTCAATGGGTCAGAAGGTCGCATGTTGAAGATGTGTATTTATCGTTTGCAGTAACCTTATTGACCACAGTGCACACGTCTGCTTCAACCTGAAGCAGCCTCTCCTGCTTAGAGGTGATATCCTCGTGAAGTGTTATCACAAAAAGTATGGATCCTCGACGCGCGACGTCATCTTTCGTTGTCAGTTCCATACATGTGCTATTTCGGACTATGCTCTAGTCTTCACCAAGTCGGACCTTGACGACGCCTGCATCGATCCAAGGTTCCCAGTCTATTCTAAGGTGGAGTTTAGGTTTTCGCCCACTCCTCATGAAATCCATGGTAAGCACTGCTCGTACTGGTCAGTTCAAACTGGTTCAGTGCAAACCTCATGAACTAGTGAACCGTGTCAACTGAAGTTAAAAAAACTTACTAGATAGATATTGCTGCCACAACCAGCAGAGCCATCTTGAGGTGAGACTTGCTTTAGAAAAATCAGAATTTGTAATACAGTCTTACAATAAGATTGTGGTTAGAATAATAGACCTTGGGCTTTTAAGAATCACTTGTTAAGTGCTTTAAAGTTTGGTTTGTCATAGACCCGTCGTTTAATCTCTTGGTTTGGAATAAATATAGATAACTGTAGCAATGCAATCCAATTTGGCTAGGAAATATCTATTGCAGCAAAAGTAGTGTTATTTAGAACAAAAAAATAACTTAAGTGGTCTTTTTTTCAGAGGTTGTCTGCATTGCTGCAGCTGTTAAACTTTTAGCAACTTTTAGCAAGTGTTGTCTAGTGGCAAAACACTGTGCTAACAACAGAGAACAACTCTCTTACTGTATGTTTTTATTGAGACAAAATGAAATTGCTCTTTTCAACCATAACATGTCCTGAACAGAGTAATTCCAGCAATACTAAAGAGTTGATTGTAATAATAATAGTAATAGTAAGGTATACAACTCTGCTTTCTGTTTGTAGGTCATGAGGTCAATGATGGTGTGATGTCTGTTGATGACACGCCCGACCCTTTGGTTAGGTGGGACTCCTATGAGAACTTCAACAGTGCTGCTTTAGATACAGGTAAACTGGTCTCACAGGACATTGTGTGTCATTGTGAACAAATCTCATTGGATGTACCAAGTTAGTGTGTATTGATACAGCCAATTGCGTACCTTCAGACAGTTTGCTGTCTATTTAACAAATCTCATTGGAGGTATCTAATTGTCTGTGTCCATTGAAACAGTCAGTTGTGGGAATTTAGACATTGTAGTCACTTGGCATTTCCAAAATCTTTTCTCTGTGTTTATATGTTGTTCCCAGCTGGACAGTGTTGTGTAAACACAAATGATTGTTGACTTGAATTTGACTTTTATGATGGGCGCAAGGCATTTGCTAGGTGCCAATTAAATGTTGTCATATTTTTTGCTGCAACTTCAAATCAACACAAAAACAGACACGTTGATTTTACTTTTCTCTCAGAACATTTGGTTTGTCTTCAGATTTGTTCTTTTACATTTTTTTTTCAAAATATGACTCGAAGCGGCTACTAGATAACTAAATATCTTAAAGTTTAGTCTAGACTGCGTCGGTGTCTCACAATGTGGCTTATAGGTCATGTAATCTGCTTATTTGGAGTTTATAGCTCCATCTATGGACAAGCTGTTAAGAACTGTGACCAACAAAAACAACAGATCAAGTGTCTTTGGATTTATCAAAATTATTTGCTTTTGGTGGTACGTCACGAATGCTGTCCGCCAGCCACAGATCATTTTACAAACAAACTTCTTAAACTTCAATTACTTTCATTGGTAGATCTGAACGAGGCTGAGCCAGAACACATTCAGTCGAGCATCAACGTGACTCACATGGCTCACAAGGCCGGCCCAGTTGACGGCAGCCTCTACGCTACCGTCGGCAGGAAGGCTCTCCCCCAGAACGGACCAGTCATGGTGAACGGACCACAATCCTCTTCAAGTCAGTTCCTCACCACTTCAGGTAAGACGTGCCAACAGTAAATCGCACGCGTTTTACGAAACAACATGAAAATGCGCGATTTTGGTGTCCACAATAGTTGTTGAAGTCTCTGCACGTCGAAAATCTGCAAAACTTTGAAGCAAAAGAATTTCAGTTCATTCGCGAGTAACTTAAGAATTTTTAAAGTTTTCATTCTAGGTTTTTATTTGCTTTTCTTAAGACGACCTGTTTGTTATGTGATGTGTGGCGATCATCATCAGTCTGAATTACTGGCTTGTCATCGCTGGTCTTTTAATTTCAGCCAAATTTTGATCAAATAGTTTAGACCGTTTTACGATTCATTGTTTTCTTACAGTAATGAGCTCATTTTGTCATTTTGTGTCGCCTTCCCCCGTTTGTAGTTAACTAAGCATATCTGTTTGTGTGAACAGGCAACTTAGTTTGTCAAGTGTTCCAAGACCGAGCAATTTAAGTGTTTTCTGGAACTTAGTCATTGCAAACATAAGGTTCTGGATTCGAGTATGGGTTGGGGGCGCAAATCTTTCCAGACTCAATTCATTGGGTCACAAGATGTGGCCACAGGTGGCGCGCAGATGTGACTTACAAATGTTTGTGATATGCAGTTCCACACCGGTTTAAGAATTACATGTTTATATACATTCAGGAGTTAGTTCAAGGGAGAGATGCCCACTATTAAGTCTGATTGAATTTCTGTGTTCGACCACTGGTTCTGATGGCTCAGTGGCTAGAGCGTCTGCACGGTGAGCAGAAGGTCCTGGGTTCAAATCCTGGTTGGGGTAGAAATCTTTTCAGGCTGATATTCATTAGGTCACGCGATATGGCCACAAGTGGTGTGTTGACCATACTTACCAATCAACGTTTGAAATATATTTTGTTATATTGTAGAGAAAACAGGCACGTTGTTGCCATGTAGCTAGCATTTCCTTTATTGGTCAGTAAATCGGTACATGCCAATTGAACGATCAAAACGTTCTGTTCTTTTTATGTCTGTTCTTTTGACGGTGCATACTACTGTCATTTCTGTCTAGGCATGCGACTTTCTGACCATCAGCATTGTCTCCTGAACCTCTTGGAAAATGTTGTGAAGTTTGCTTGTTGTGTTTTTTCGACAGCACCACAGTTGACATTTGTTTCTGGACTGATCTGACTTCTACTAGACCCCATGTGGCCATTTTACCTTTTGCCTCTTTCGCTATATGCTTTAGTTTACAAATGGGATGCAACGTCGTTAAACAAAATATTCTGTATATGTGCTGTAATTTGCCTTGTTGATTTTACAATTTCTGCGAAATTGTACGCATTATTGTTGCTCTGGACATGCACTGTACAATATGTTAGAAGCCTTTGAAGGGTAGGTAATTAATCGACATGTAAAAATTATGGGTACAATAGTTGCGAGTCATTTCCTGACATAGTTTAATGCCATCTTATTATCTTTTGGGCAAATTGGGGTCATACCGGGTGTCCGTCACAGACAGTCAGGTATCTCAGTATGGTTACCAAAAATCAACACTACATAGCATTCCAGTGTTGTTGCTGACTGCGTCCATTCTTTTTTCCCCAGTATCACTACTCAGCATCACATAACCCCATCACATAGTTATCGGCAAACAGTTCTCACAATAAGTTAGTGTAGTGGGAAGTATGCTGGTGACATCTATAGTAGCCTCGTGGACATGGCACTGGGCCTTGCTAGTTTACCACATTTGCTAATTGTACTCGGCAATTATCTTTGTAGTCTTAATGGGTGTCACCACAATGCTGGTTGTATCTGTAACCCCTATAATATCTTATCTCTATTGCCTGTGCTGGACGTAATTGAATTTTGAAGTGTTCGTATACCTTTTAGTTTTGTTACGAGTGAGTATTGTAGCTTGTGACTGTCAATGTAGTTTGTGTTTTTGAAGAGATTTGTTTATAAAAAGTAGGTTAATTGTGCTTCTGTAGTTTATAAACTTGTTCTTATGGTCTGGTACTTGCTAATTATAGAACTTCCATTTGTGGTGTATAACCTTGGCTCAGTCTTTTATGCACTTGCATGTGTAGTTGTTTTGTCCTTTTTATGTCACTCCTCTCTGCCATTACAGTTATCATACATTGAATACTCAGTTGTTCATCTTTTGTTGCCCAAAATGATTTGTTTTGGCCTTTTCATTGACTTTGTCCCTGCGTTGCTGAAAGTCCTGTGTTACATTAGATTTGAATAGACATTGTAGTAGAATTTTTAGGAAAAAAACTGGGGATAATTTTTCATCGTTTTTCATAACTCTTGCTCTGATTATTAGGTAGCTATTGTTTTGCAATCTTAATATTTTGTTGGTAATTTTTGTTCAGAGCTCATTTGACCAACACATGTACGTTGAAAATTATATGGTCACCAATGTCTATTGCAATCTTTTTATTCTCACTTTTTGTATACATCCAAACTCAGATAGTAACAGCCACTTTGAAATAACTCACACCCTCCAGCAGGCATATCCTCAGCCGACACAGCACGCAGGGTTCATGCCTCTTTTACCGATACTTGTCCAACCAACCTGCCATAGTCAAACGTCTGTTATTTTCTCATCTCCTAGGTTACAACACAGCTGGAAGTGGCATTGGAGTGACCTCGTTCACCAGTGCCTCACCCAACGTCAATATCAGTATTGAGACCAAGAATCAAACGAGTCCGCGACACACAGAGACGGTACAGCGAGAGAGTCACGTGCAGTCCTACAGTCAGCCAATCAGACACACCGAGACGGTACAGAGAGAGAGTCAGGTTCAGTCGTTCACTCAACCAGTCGTCCAGACTCAAGTACAACCGTACTCTCAACCAGCCAGGCACATGGAGACCAGCTCGCAGCAACTAGTCAAGGAACAGAGTGAGCTTGATGACATCCTTAAGGACTTGTTGAGTGACCAGATGTTCTCTCCATCTGGTAAAGGTGTCACCAGTACCATGTCTGAGAAACGCAACTATAACACACCAGATGGCGAGACTGGTACTGTCAGCGTCAAGAAGACGTCGTATAACTACAATGACCCCAGCACTCAAAAAACACAGCACGTGACGATTGAAAGGTACGAGAAATCGGGTCAGAAGTCTTGGAACGAGTCGGTACGTGTGCGTACACCTTCACCCACCCTACCAGTCACCCCTGGAGTGGGTCGGGATCGCCTCCAGTCAGTGCCATACTATAGTGCCCCATATGACACACAGTCCCATAACAGGTCTTACAGTACATCTGACGGCAGTGAGAGCTTGACTTGGTTGGAGCAGCAACAACAGAAATTGCAGGCCAGGAAGGAGCGCCCTCTGTGGGAGATGAGGAGGACTCAGGAGAAGCAGTTAGTGGAGGAACTCAAGAATGCGCAATCGAAAATCGCGAGACGGAGGGCCAGTGAGTCCGAAATATTAGAAAATGAGCAGAGCTTCGTGAACAATGCGGTCAGTAATGGACATAGTTTTGACGTGCCTGATTCGACGTTGGGTAGGACATTTAAGTCTGAGAAACAAATTATTGTTGAACAGCCGGTCTCGTACACAGTCACGATTACTCCTCAGGAAAAGCAAGCTAACTTCATACCTGGTGAGACAAAATACACTATGGAAACTCATGAGCAGTCGTTTGGTAAGCCGCCAACTCCTGCGAGATCAAGTAGTAGAGACGCCATGAAATCTCGCACTCTCAATCGGGAGTGGTACTCTTCACATGGTCGCAAACTGTCTCGCCAGCACTCGGATACATCGTACGACCGCGACCGGCCAGTAGTCTCCTACAAAGTCAACAAGACTCCCCCTGTGGAGAGTTACCACACCATTAGCCATTCGTCGTACCACACGCAGAAGGAGACTGATATAACCCCCGTCCGTGTGGAGCGAGTAAATACTGCAATAGGTAAGTATGCATTGAGCTAGAGGTCGGCTGATTTTTAATTTTTATAAATAATTACTCAAATGCACTTGGATGTCACTTTGTTTCGGTAAATTATTCGTTTCGCTTCCTTAAGCTTTTTTCATTTTTAACCTTTAATTTCTTAAGCCTTTAGTTCTACTGTTGTAAATAAGTGTGTTATCACGTGTTCGGCGCCTTATGTACTCTGCCACCTATGGTGCTACTTGTTCGCAGTCACTTCGTCACAACTGTGTAGACTACAATAACTGCGTTTTTCTAAAAAACAATTCTAGACTTCATTTCTACTCATGACATTGTACTAACATCACCGCATGTTTTTTTGGTCACACTCACTACGCAAAACCTGGAAACCCTTAAAACGATAAAAATATCCTTGGAAAATGAAATACATTTAAAAAATTACGAAAACTTTGTGGAATAAGAAGACACCTCATTTTGTGAATCCTGTTGCAAAGCGTACTTGGCATTATTGAGCAAAGATTGCCAAATTATGTATGTTAAAATATCTTGTGGAAAATGGAAATTTTATCTTGGAAAACGTGTGGAAATGAATAGCAAGAAGTGTGGTCCATTGCCCGGTTGCATGAAACCGTCCTTAATAGGGACTCAAACCGAGTTCCCTGAATCTACAGCGTATTTGTGGACTTTCAAAATTACTTATTGTCCTTTCTTATGTTGTTTTAGTTACATTACTAAGTCACGTTTTGGCTTTGATACAAATTGAGAGTGAACTCTGCATTAAATTCTCAATATTATTGAAAATACCGGTAATTATAGATCTTTTCATGCTACGCCCGTTATTTAATAACCAAGTCCCTATCTATTTCCATGGAACTAAGGGCACAGTTTTAAGCATGTTATCAGAATATGTTTTTAGTGAACGAGAACCTCATAATCAAGGTAAAATGGTTGGAAAGAATTACAGCTGTGAATAAAGAATGAGTGACACAGTTACTCAAAAGATTTAGGGAACTTGGTTCTTTCCCTTTTGGGACTGTTTCATACAACTGGGCGCATGCCTCTTTATTTGGCACTCAGTTCTTCAAGTTTAGATAAGCTTCAGCCACCATTTAAGCCCAGCTGATGGTGAACTGGCACTTGTGTTTTTAGAGTAATCTCTTGAGTTACTGATCTCTCCTCAGTTGACAGGCCACCCTCGCCGAGAACTGTCCCGACCAATACAGGTAGATACTAGTCTGCTACAAATAGTTACAGTTAAACTCTCCTTGATTTGGGACACTGGTACTGTATTTACGATATGAAAATATTAATTATGAATTCAGTTTGGTGATTAAAAGAAATTCTACCTCCTTTTCAGATTGGTTATAAGCTTGTTAATTTTGAGACAAACAATTCCTTGGTATCTGAAATCACTACTATTTTGTTTAACCTATAAATAAATGTTATAGAATACGTAGAGACCTCATTTTGAAGAAAATAATTGTTCCGTGTCCGAAATTATGACAGTTTTAACAAGTTACTAAGCAAATGACTGCGTCTACTAATTCTCGATTATTTAATTACTTAACTGAAATATTCACAACAATGCTGGTGGATATTTATTGCTTCCTGCTTAGAACTGAAGACATAGTTTCATTTTCCGTTTCGTCATTTATATTAACAAGTAGTATAACTTAAACTTTCACTTTCCATTTACTTATAGAATGCTGTAAAATATAAATCATTCTTTTGTATTGCGAATTATCACGTGCTTTGATGGTGACGAGTTAGTAGTCACTTTAGACATGTTACAGAAAGGTCATGATCTGTGCTGTCTTTCTGATCTCTACCAAAACCTGGCCTTTTATGGCTCATAAAGTTAAGTAATGTTTGTGTGTACATACTTAATACTGATGCTGACACAGGGTAACCCGCCATGTCTTGCAGATTTTACCAAGAAACTGGAGGATTTGGAGCAGCGATTGCAGCAAGCATCAGTTGGCAACAGTCAGCAGACGTCATCGCAAACTTCTTACATCACCCAGACTAAACTGGTAAGTACCTGGCTATACTACATACAGTGATGGACACCACGTTGGTGCAGCTATCCTAGGTACATCTTACATCAGCCAGACTAACCTGGCTGGAATACAGAATGATGGAAAGAGTTGGCGTAGCCATCCTGTGTGTGAATTCATTGGTTGAAGGGAACCTGTGGTATATGTGACAGCATATTTGTTTTGCTAAATTCTACATTTCCCAATTATTTCATTCATTTGGGTTAGCACCCACTTATAGCTTATTGTCGGCACTTCTTTTTTTTTTCGAAATGTGACACTCCTGATCATGCGAGCTGTGTTGTACTTGGCTTGATACGTACTCGCTAATTTTTGAGTATCAGTTTTAATGTCTGACATTTACCTGAAAGGTACAATACACACTTAAGTAAAGATGTCTTTTGGCTCCACTCCATCAGATGGCGTTTGTTGCTAAGAAGTGGAGTTATATAGTAATGCAACGCTACTTATGGAAGTTTATTATTTAGACTCGAAATAATGAACCTATTTTCTGAAAAATTTGCGATGGATGTATTATTCATTTGTGAACTTTAAAGTTGTGAAGCCAGGTTTTGAATTGAAGTACAATGTTGCTTGTGAAATGCAAAACGGCATTTGTTTGGTAAGAGACTTGCTCTGAAATAAGGTGCTAGTTGTTTTCACTTTGTTGCAGTAAATTGTGGTGTTTACATGGTGACTTATGTCCTGATGAGGTTTACGCAAAGTAACTGTTCAATCTCATGGGCCTGCTTTTCTAGAATGTTGTAATGATACTACGCTTTTACACCTGAACAGAGATTTACAACCTGTTGGAAATTTTGGTGTACGTCTTCGTTTAGACTCTGTGTTAAGTTACAACATTTTGTGAAGCAAGCTCCTGATGTGGTAGATTGGTGTCAACTTGTGCTGATGGTGTCTCCTCTCTACTCTGACACTTACTCTGCAATAACTTCCTCTCGAAACCACTTCCACTGTAATTAAGTGTTATGTTAATGGACTATTAGACTTAAGTGATTACAAGACTCAAACAGTCAAGACTTCCTTTAGAACTTCTTCCTGTACAAATTGTGTGTCTATCACTTTATCTCATCCCATCTGCTGCGAATTATTGAACTGAGGCTGTCAATTTGAAAAGGTTATTAGTTTTGCCCTTTTCGTCCAAGAAGAGCGAGATAAATCCGCAATTTACCTACTGAACTTTAAGCAGGTGTTGTCAATTGGTCTGACTGGTGAAACTGCATGTTAACATTAGTTGGTATTATTGATGTAAACAGATGTGTCTAAACTAAGAAAAGCAGATGATGGATGACTTGTGTGTATAACTGCATCAGCTTAAGAATGCAAGTCTTAGCTCAGCTCTGTGTTGCCTGGTTACTGTTAGTTCAACTTCTGATCACCTGGTAAGTTGCTGGTCCTGCTGAATCTTTAGAGTCATGCAGCAAAATCTGTCTTCCTTGTCTCAGGAAGATGTTAAATGTGGATTGTTTATTCGGTGTTTTTGTATCCCTCTAGGGGGTGTTAAACAAACAGCGGTAAAGCAGTTTTTGTCAGATGTTTCAGTAAGGTTGAGAGATTTGGGGTTATCTCGTCATAGCATCTGTCTACCAGTGGTTGAGTAGGAAAGTTGACGTCATTTGTTAGGTGTGGTTAAATCGGGTTCATAAAAAGATTGTGTCCTGTATAGTTTATGTCTCTATAGATAGATTCAGCTCCAAGAAGTGCTGGATGTTCTCTGTGTATTGCATGAAGCAAAACAGCTTATGTCATGTTCCTGTAACAAATGCTGACATTTTCAATGGTGGGTGAGTAACGTGAGAGTGCTGGTGGACTCAGTTGACAGGATGTTGTTGAACTGAAGTTGCTAACATGGAGAGACTATCAGTCGTGTTTCACACACTGATGCATGCTGGTCTGTTCATGGGCAGGAGCCCTCTAATAGTTCGTGTTCGTGTTCCAGGAGGCGCCACCGCCACGCGTGGACGAAGAAAAGATCAGCCTGCAGCCAGTGGGGATAGCCCAGCTAGAGCCAGAGAGACCACCTAGTAGATCTGCCACGCCATCCTTCCCAATCTCACCTGCTGGAGGTACGTATAGGTTACGTACCTCTAATATACTTGTATATCACCTTCTGATACGTATATCACGCCGCTGGGAGATTTACTTATTAAGGCATGGGTAGTCAGTGAGACAGGACCCTCGGTACCACAAAATTGGGACCGAATATCTGTACCATTCCCCTTTCAAAAATATTTAGAAATCATGCAAAATTCCCCTCGTCGGGTCAGAAATTCCCCCTGAATGTTCAGGAATTAACCCTCATGTCTCGAGCAACTGCAAAAATATGGTGTTCAAACCCACTGACTTTAGTCACGAGTCCGCCAGATACCAGATCCGTCACTAACTGGTTTCCTTATAAAGCAAGTGTCCGATGCGGGAGTGCTAGAACCAGCTTTGTGTTACTTCACACTCGCGTATTGAAAACACAAAACGTAAAGAAGACTTCCATTTGCTTGCGGCTCAAAATGGCACACAAACGCGTTTTACAAGAGGAGAATGGTACAAAGCCATGCTTTGCAGCTTAAAAACACAGGAAAGTGTCTTCATTGATGAACTTCCTGTGCACTCCTCTTAGAAGCAGTCAAAAATGGAGCACATTTGAGCAGCTTGCTCATCAGGATTATTCACTGACACTGCGGACAACAACACTGTCACTGTCAGCTAAGAACAGTTAAGCAGTGCTCTTCTTGTCTATTCACTGAGGTGGATGAAGGACTGAATGGCTAAGTTTGAGGATGTTTGACACTATACACTGTTTTGAGAAAAAACATTGTTAAGCTGAAAACCTTACAAACATTGCTTCACTCACTTTTTGGTGTTGGTAGATGGTGACGTATTCAGTAGGTACTTTCGGAAGTTTTTTCCTCCGATGGATGTTTTTGAACTACTCCATTGTTCTGTGCTTGTGCAAAAACGAACCATCGTCTTGGCGTTGGCTTCATAAGCTGAGCAGTGTGACAATGGTAATACATCACATGTTGTTATTGTTGTTGATACTTGCTTATTTGTGAAAGCATAAAATAATAAAAAGCATTGCAGTAAATAAACATCAAAAATTACCCTCTAAGTAAAAAACAATGCAAAAATTCCCCTCTTAGTAAAAAACGCCGCGAAAATTCCCTTTTGATAAGGTACAGGCACCTTTCCCCTCAGGTGAGTGAGGGTCCTGTGAGAAGATTCCTGTAGAAATAGATCTGTTTTACCTGTAATTACCTGTGATTACCTTATTGTCTATTAGGGACAGTGACGTGGTGTCCGTTTTTCACTTCTCCAACACTGTTGCCCAACACTGAAGTTTGTTGACATTAGTTAGAAGCGTTTTCTGTTTTGATTGTTTGATTTCTATTTAAGTTATATTCATTTGCCTGTCTACAGTTTTGTGTGTTATTATGTCACCTGTCAATCAGTCCTTTCTTACAGCCACACCCCCTTTCCCTGTCAGCCCCGTGACTCCATATATCAACCAAGGTATGTAACCACATTTTGATCAACCTAAATCTTGACTGATTGTCGTATTACTTTTAGATCAAAACATTTCTAGAGCTCTATATGCCAAACTGCCATCATTCGTTTTATGATGCTGAATTTTGTTGCCAGACATACTGTAGCGTAACTTCACATCAGATTTTTCTTCATGTTCTCTGCCGCCAACTGGTCAGCTAGAAACTATGACCTTGTCTTATCAGGTGTGCTTATTACCCTGGCCTCACTAGGCACCATTCCCTAATTACCACTATTGAAACTTAAAGATTTTGATTTTCTTTCTTTTTGTGGCCTTGTTTCGTTATACTTAATTAGACAAGGTGCCCATGAAATGGCACATATGACTATTTTAGTAATCGTATAGTTTTTAATTTTGTGTCAGCATATGTTCTAAGTGTTCAACTCCCTCATACAACATGAGGTTCGAAATCCCAAACTGGTGTTCAATGATAAGCACAAATGTTGATCTTTTCGTCTTGGTAACCTATCCCTTTCCCATTTTTGTTGATGTTTGTCGTCTGTTTTGTGACACCCCTGTACTGTCTGCTTGATGTTATTAGTTGAAGCTGTCCCCTCTTAGTTGTGGCATTAAGGAACAGATCCTGTTTTTTTTGTGAAACTGGTCTCTTTATAGCCCTGTAGGATTTCTTGATAATAGTGTTTACAAAGTCATCAACAAAACATCAGAAAGTATAGATAGAGCTTATCAGAGGTATCATTATTTAGAATGACAAAAATGATAGTCATGTTGTCTGGCGTGGGTTGAAGACTATTTTCACATAGTTCTGAGTTACTGTGGAGTCTCTGTTGCTAGTGTTGTAATATTACATGTTTTTGTTGTTAATGTTATTTATGCAAAATAGTTGATGAATGTGTTGTTGCTTTGCATTAAATGCCATGACAACTGGACAGGTGGAAGAGCCCCCACTCATTCCTGATATCAGAGACATGTCCCTGATTCTGGATGACATGTCTGTATTGTAAGAATGCACATCCCTGACATGAAGGGACATGTCCGTGTTGTCATATTACATAACTGTGATATCACGGGATGTGTCCTTGATATTGATAAAATGTGGATTGTCCATAACATCGAATGATATGTCCCCATTATCGGGTGCTATGTCAATCATATCATTTAACAGGTCCCTGTTATTTGGTGACAAGTCCCTACTATCAGTGACATGTCTCTGTTTCCAAAAAGACACATTCCTGTTGCCGAATGACACACATCTTGTGTCCCTGTAGATGTCTCATCTTTGGCTGAGGTAGTCCCAATGTTGTCCTCACCCGGTGACTGGTGCTGCTTGTGCCTAGCATGTCTTGTTTTCTGCTTACTTAGCTGGCAGCTGGCGAGGTAGACTAAACAGTAACGCTTCTTCCATTGGTTCTCACGCCGATTCAGTGTTCACAACAGGCCTGGCCAACACGGACAGCCAATCACAGTTCACGCATAGCATGAACAGCACCACTGTGCAGGCCTCCCTGCACCAGAACGGACAGGCAGCCAAGCCTCCGGTGATTCCGACAGGGGCATCTTATCAACAAGCGTTGCACACAACTCCTCGTATGGATTATGTGACAAACTCTGGTGCCAACACCATGACCATGATGTCTGGTCAGTCTAGCCACTCCTCTGGTCACTCTGGACACTCTGGACAAGGACAGTTCACGACTGGCCGGCATAGTCCATCTCAACTTAGTGTGGCCAGTGATATGTCCTTGGCTACATCTGGATTTAATACATTCAGCCATGCCAACCAAACATACGGGCAGTCCACCACTGCACAACAGACAAGTTATGAGCGGAGTGGTCAGTCTGCTATGTCACAGGGTGGAGCTGGCCTTAACACATACAACCGTGGTCATCAGGTCTATGGGCAGTCCGCTAGTGGACAGCAAACAAGTCATGACCTAAGCGGTCAGTCAAACGCTTCACAGGGTACAGCTGGGTTCAATACATTTAGTCATGGTAACAAGGCGTACGGACAGTCCAGTAGTGCACAGGTGACAAGTTATGAACTGACCAATCAATCCAGTGCGAGCAGGCACAATACATTCAACACAGGCACTCAAGTGAGACACGGGTCTGCAACAGCCACTCTGGAAAGACCAACCGCATTGCAGAAGTATAAGATGGACGAGATGAACTTTGGTGTGAATGCTAGCAGTAGCCCTGGTTACACCGCAGCCCAAACTAACTCTCACGGCGGTAGTGTGACGGGTCACAACACTAGCTGGACTACTCAAGGTAGCTTGCATTTATCGTTATCTTCACTGATCCGCTCACTGTATGTGCCTTAGTCGCATGGCTGTGCCTCATGCTGTGTTTGTGCTCGCGCAATATTTTCCAGTGTATTGGTCATTTCCCAAGCTTTAGGATATACTGAATCCTGATTATGTCAGTTTAAGTTTGATTATCTATCACACCGTCAAGAAAATCTATTTTGTGTGAAGATGTACAGATCTGTTATCAAAAATGACAATTTTGACATATGGTTAGATTTCTATTTTAAGGGGGTATGAGCCCTGTTGACTTGACTCTGTGCCCTACTGATACAGGTCACTTCAGTCTGTGTGGTGTGGTGGATTTTTTTGTGGGTCAGGTTTTCAGTTAGTCGTGAAGCTTGCATGTAATGACTACTGGTTACCCCAAATACGTAAAACATAAGAGTTTTGGTTGGTTGTTTCATATTTCGACTAAAAGCACCGTGGCCAAATATACTTAAAAATCTCGCCATGCCAGCTTTGAAGTTTGAGAATTTTGTTTTGAATGCATAAAGCATGATGCACAGTTTGGACCAAGTGCCTATGTTTCTGTCACTGTTCATTTTAAACCCTTCCTTTGTCATTATAGCTATTTTGCTGCCTAGATTTCCTTGTTTGGTTTGGTACTTACTAACTTGGATCATTCATTTAAACGTTGTGTACTTTGCTTAGAATGTGGTTTCCCGTCAAATGCTTTGCTGGACCTTTGTGTATATTTGAAGCCATCAGCAGTTTGTAATTGGCATGGCTGGACTGGTACAAAGCTTCATAACTGGGGCTAGTCGAGTATGACTGTGGCCATGGTTACCAGGAGAGCAGAACCTGACTCCAGTTTACAGGGAGCATGCCACAGGAAAACATTTACCTTATCTCAAATTTCTCATCAGCTGATCCCTCATTTCTTTCGTTAAGAGTTCGTATGAAATTTCAAACTTACCATTGGGCTTTTATTAAGCAAGGAATGGACTTCAGCTGATGGTTTTCATTGATAAGGTGCCCCCCCCCTTCAGGAGCCCATCCCGGTATACCCAATAAGTAGTGTACCACACCTGTAGGTGGGAATGTTGTGACCCTCATCAAGTGGTCATGTGTTCTCCCTGCAGGAGATGGTCAGGTGGTGACCAAGTCGGAGGTACGCAGAGTTGAACAGTTTCAGTACCAGGACGGACAACCGGAAGGACTACAGGGCTTCAACCCTGCACTGCAGCAGCAGCAGCTGCAACAACAGCAGCTGCAACAGCAGCAGCAATTGCAACAACAGCAGCAGCTACAGCAACAGCAGCATAGTAAAATGTAAGTTGTCTGTCCCACTTGAAGTGGTTATTTCTTGTTCAAAACAGTAATTTTCAGAAAGGTTCATGAATTTCATAGTAGTTTATCCAGCTTTGGCAATCCTATTGTGAAAACATAGATGGCAGCCAGGCAAAAATAACAGCGAAGAAAGAACAAAAATGAGAATATGATTGAGATATCACACCGCTTGCGGAATTGAGAATATTGTTTGCTAAACAAATGATAAAAAAAGGCTACCATTCCTCATCTATATTTTTCGTAGAACTGATTCTGCTTAGCTCAGAAATTTGGTTAGTAAGCAAAAGTCACATTGTATATGCATGGTAATTAATATGAGTTGGAACCGAGTCACATTTTTTAGCTATTATGTACTCAACTTGTCTTGTTTTTGTTTGAAGAATAATGTAGTCTTCTTATAGTGATCCAAACTCTTGTTGTGAAGCCTCAGGCCCGTAGGTGGCTTCGGTTTATCTGTTGTTTCCTGTCCCTGATAGTGAACATCAGCAGTTCAATACCATGCAGACGAATAGTAGCTATCAACAAAAGCCACAGTTCAACACTCTTCAAAGTAGCAGCGGGTTTCAACAACAGCCGCAGTTCAACACTCTCCAGACCAGCAGTGGGTATCAACAACAGCCGCAGTTTGTTCAGAGTGAGATGCATCAGCAGCCACAACAGTTCACACAGCAACACCAATACAGCTACCAACAACAGCAGCAGCAGCAACACCAGCAGCCAGTCCATTTCCAACAAATGCACCAGGAACACCACACTAGCAGCAGACAATACCAAGGCCAGCAGATGGACCGACAGAATGGAACCATGGGTGGCCATGGTGGACACCAGACCAACATGCTTCATGTGGACACAGGTCACATGACCGCAGGTGGAATGCAGCCCAGTCCATCGTCTGCTAGCAGGTATTGAAGGAGCAGTCTCTCTTGTTTGTATTTACGGTGTTTGCACGGCAGTTCCTTTTTCTTTGTCGAGATTTATCATTCATCCAGTGGATGAGGATGACTTATGTCTTCAGCACGTCGTAATTTTCACCTTATGTCAGTTTCTAATATGTATTCTACAGTTAGTTGCTGATGGGAAGTCAAAATTTGACTGAAATCTTCCGATAAATCTCTGCTCATGGTTGTGTTTGTATGAGTTTTATGGATCACTTGAAAAGCTCAATAATATCTGGAAAGACGTTGTCGCATATTGTGAATAACCAACTATACGAGTACTTGCGCTGATGTGTTCGTGTTAGACCCTAGAAAAATTCCAAACTTGGCAAACTTCGCAACATCATGTCTCAGAAATGGCTGATTGGATTTATACCAAATTTTCAGATTCTGTGCTGTAAGCAATGTTCACAAAAACTATATTAGGAATTGTTTTTAAAATGTTCCACTTTTGGGTGAGGTGCTATCCAAAATTGGGACTTTAATGAATTTCTCCATGATAGCAAGTAACAGCATATGTTCACGAAAACAACAACGGATTTAAAACTTGACATGTTTCGGTGTCATTTTGTATTTAATGGGGAGGTTTTTAACCAAATTGATGGTATAGCAATGGGTTCACCTTTGGCTCCCATACTAGCTGGCATGTTTTTAGGTCACCATGAGAAAACATGGATTGAGACATACACTGGTCCTCACATCTATTTCTATCGANTTAAAATGTTCCACTTTTGGGTGAGGTGCTATCCAAAATTGGGACTTTAATGAATTTCATAAAAATTGTTGTATAAAATGAAGGAAATGATATTTTAGAATAAGTGTTTTCGAGATCTCATCTTGAACATTTATAGCAAATAAAGTTTGATCATGTTATTGATATCATTGTTTTGCTATGAACAATATATCTTTTTTTGCTAAATTTTACTAAACAAACATGGTCATGTTACCCAGTTAGTGGTAGATTGGTAAAATGCCAAGAATCAAATTTTGCAGGCTTTATACTTTCAGAAAATATATACTTCTACTGAGTTAAAATCTTTCATTTTGTAGGTATTTGGCTAAATTCATAGACGTCTGCTATCCAGTGTCGTCTGCTTGACTTGTGCTGTTAATCTTATGACTATATTTCACTGTATGTCTCGTTATTTCAGTCCTGGCATGTTGTCCAGTCCTCCGATGATGCACGGTCAGACGTCACCTGTGTGGGGAACGATGAGGCATGGTAGCTTCTCCTCTTCAGGTAAGTCTTACTGGTGCGTCAGGTAAGTTTTCACCTGCGAGTCTGCTTTTGTGGGTACATATGTAAGTAGGGACTGTAAGTGGGGGGGGGCTTCTCATCAAGCCCGATATCCGTCCAGGTGTTTCTAATTAAAAATTTTGTTAAGTTGTTTTGTCGGTGATATAAGTATTAGTTCTAATGGAATGTGACAAGTCTGTGATCTTTTTGTGAGAAATTCACAACCAGTGGAAGAAAACAATTTGAAAAAGTTGTTCTTGTTTTGTGACACATGCATGCATGCACATACCCCTGTGAAGTGTACAAGAACAGAATGCCTTGTGTTTCAGGTAGTTAGGTATCTATGGATTCTAGAATAAAGGATATTTACAGATACTCAAATTCACTCTTGGTGTTGTTGCAGATGGTATGGAGACACTTCATCATACACCCAAGTTTGTCAAGGATAACTCTAAGTATTGGTACAAGCCTAACATCTCCAGAGACGACAGTAAGTTTCCAACCACATTTTGTACCTTGTTCACATTTCACTAATGAGTGATATGAGATACACCAGGTGGCGCTAGTAGTCTCCTAATGCATGCATTCAGTTAGTCACAGTAAAATCTCACCAGTTTAGGGTGCAATATGGTGGACAAGTGAATAAGTTCTACTGTTGGTGTATTGAGATTTTAAAAGGAGGGGTCTGAATTCGTTGACACCAGCTGCTGTTAAGAAACTATATCAGATGCAAGTTGTTCTAGTGCAAGTTCTAGTTGGTGTAAACACAAGTTTTTTTCTGATCATATTGACACTGCTGTGCTGTACAACTTGAAATCAGTTTGCTGCACTTTGAGAGTCAGTGGTGGATGTTCCAGATCAACTTATGGGTCAAAGTGACTGTGTGAACACAACTGGAATAAACAAGAACTACTTGTGTTCGGTTTTCATTATAATGTAAACTGCTGTTTGTGCTGCCATCTTGAAGAGCAAAAATTTACATTATCAAACTACCACTCTGTTTGTTCCTTTGATTTAGGATAAAAGGGTTTCTTCATAAGTAAACTCATATGTCCAGTATCTAATGTGACCATTGAAGGGGACTGCAATCAAAGTAGTGACACATTTGAGACTTTTGTCAGTCATGTCAGCCATGTTGTTGTTACAGCCATTAACATGTTGAAAGACAAGGCACCAGGCACTTTCATTGTGCGCGACAGTAGCTCATTCCCTGGTGCTTTTGGATTGGCCGTGAAAGTGGCCCAGCTACCGCCCAATGTGCAAAGTAAAGGAGGTAGGTATCTCCACTGTCGTTAGTGCTTGTACCCTTTTAGAGCCCCATATTCTTGGCTGGGATGACGGATTATTGGATATATGCTGAGTACTCACATTTCATGGATTATTGCCCTTATGCATTGACCTTTTTACACACAGTAAATTCTGATGTATCCGCCTGCCTGAGTTGGAATTTGTGGGGTGTCTGACATTCACACCCCTTATTGTTCATTCCAAGGCTTCTGTCAGCTTGGAATGAACAACTGTTCACAATCCACTGCAAATGTCATGTCTCCCCCTTTCTGTAAATATTGTCGTGGGCAAGATGAATCGTAAAATGGTCAATGTTTGTTTGGACAAATTGCGTGGATATACAACATTTTTCCGAAATTTGGCAAATTCTGTTCTTTTCAAAAGTCAACAAAATACATTGGAGGAAAAAGTTTTTATTCAATCTCTCATAATTTGTTGTATTTTTCTCTACATAATGTTGTTACTTTTGAGGTTATCATCCACTGTTTTCTATATTAATAACCTATTCCTCAATTTCCAAATATTGCCTTTTTAAATTCCTGCGTTCTGTTAAACCTGGTTCAACACCCACCTACTGATTTTCAAGTAACTTAATTTATGTTTATGTCCTGTGCATTCATACAAAGAATTACAATGCACATTATGTAATTATTTCAGGTGACTTGTCAGCTGAACTAGTTCGTCATTTCTTGATTGAGCCAACTCCTAAAGGTGTCCGTCTCAAGGGCTGTAGTAATGAACCAGTGTTTGGTAAGTCAATTTGTCAGCGTTCAATTCATTATAACTGTTCCGTGACTGAATGAAGGCCTTCCTGTGAAACTGGTCGTAGCCATACTGAGTGTTATCATCGCTAATGTCTTTAAGGATACACCGGAACATTCGTACTAGAAAATTATCATTTTTGTGATTCTTTGAAAAAAGAACATTTCAATCTATTGTTAAAACAGCTCTGTGTGTGCATTACCATGATCATGGTAGCATTTCCCTTACCATACCCATGTTTTTAATTGTCTCATATGCACTCACACTCTGCCCCAAGGGCACGTATCAGAGACGCAGACCTCATCATTTCTCAGTTTGTAAAATACAATGCTGTGTGTATCTTCAGAGAATGAGATTCAGAAAAATATTAGATTTACTTCGCTAAAATGCTAAAAACACGTAATTTGAATGTCACAAGTTTAGTTTTAATGTTATAAGGTAACAAAAATGTAATTTGAGTGTCGCAGGTTTAGTTTTAATGTTATAAGGCAACAAATATGTAATTTGAGTGTCGCAGGTTTAGTTTTAATGTTATAAGGCAACAAATATGTAATTTGAGTGTCGCAGGTTTAGTTTTAATGTTATAAGGCAACAAATATGTAATTTGAGTGTCGCAGGTTTAGTTTTAATGTTATAAGGCAACAAAAATGTAAGTTGTGTTGTTTTGTCAACCTGGCTTACAAGAGTAAAATTCTTTTTGTATAATGCTAGTACGACACTTTTATGGGGAATATTGGACATTTGTTTTCACTCCCTTTGTATAGGTTTATTTGTAACTCGTTTGTAGTTAGTGGCAACCCGCTGTCATGAACATATCTTTAAAGTCTTTTTTAAATTCATTTTTTTGAATTCCATGGAAAACACGGGTAATCTTTTGTTCCCATCAGCTTCTCCTTTAGCACTTTTTAGAAACATGTACTTGGTGGATTGACATGTGTTGTATTTTGAAATGTTAGAGTTGATTACAGCATAACCTTAAAGGGATCTGTCACTGTTGATCAACCCCAACCTTGACCCCAGTCTGAGTAGTCAGACCAGATTGATTAAGTGACCTCTATAAGAAGCACTGAAGATATTGACCTAATTAGAACAAAGTGATTATCAAAAGGTCTAAAAGATTGTAACTGTGGTTCAGTACATTGGGAGAAGATTTGAATTCTTCATAACCTGTTCACTAAATTGTACACATTCTGCAATTTTTTGAATGACTTATCTACGAGGGTACACTTCTTCCACTGGTAATTGGTCTTGTTAATACAATTAGCCTGACACATAGCCACTTCGATAGCCACATCCTGAATTCAGCGCTCCGCTTTGTAGAGGATGTAAACACGTTGTAAGATTGCCTTAATTGTTTCAAAGACCACTAAACATTTTTAAGCATAGAGAGACAAGAAGAAAACGATATGTCACATCTGACCCTGCATGTATTTTTAATATCAGCATTACAATTCATTGTGCAATAGTAAAAGTTTACCTGCATTAAAATGAACATGTGCCACTCTGTTATTAACGCTTGTGTTCTAATTGTATTACAGGTAGCCTGGCTGCCTTGGTCTATCAACACTCCATCACACCCCTGGCCCTGCCATGTAGACTGGTCTTACCTGAAACAGGTGAGGTGATACTTGTGCTCACATTCTGTTCTGGTACAGTGGGACCAAATATGAATAACATCTTTGGTCCAATCATTCACCACACGAGTTTTGTTAGTGTTTTGAAGGTCCTGTAACCTGCTTTCTGTCAATAAAGTAAGATATGATTTATGTCATTTATCGTTATGAAACTGTTTAACTTAATCGTTAATCGGATTAATTCAACGTCATTGCTTGGCGCGAACTGTCATTTTATGAACCGAGCATAATCTCAATCGAAAATGAACTGTCAGTTTGTCATACGCTCAGAAATCTCTTCTCATCTGAGTAAGCAACAAGTTGAGGCCAGTTTCGTAACACTAAGTGACTAAATCATAACTCTAAGTGACTTAAGTCAAGTTATTTTTGACAATAGTGGGTTTATAGCCCTTTTAAGGAAAACTTTGATCAGTTCCTTACCTTGCTTGACTCAAGGAGTCTGGGTCAGTGCAGATGCTGGCATCACAAATAGTGCTATATCGTTAAACACTCCTCTTTGATGAGTGCACTATTTGAGAACTAGCCAAGTTACTGGTACACTGGATAAACTTGTTTCTGGTGATTTTGTAGTCGAAGCAGTGGTTGCTCAATCAAGCCCACCCTGGACAGGTACATTGGGCGCTTTTTGTGTGATTATAACATACGCCTGTAACATGTCACTTGACACGTTTCACAGTGTCGGTGAAGCTTTTGTAATTAAGCTGTTCAAGCACTTGCCTTGGTAGAAGGATACAACTAGCGCCATCTCACTGTTACTTGCTTCCTGCTATTTGTACCCTTGTAATGTTGCCGTATGGTCATAACTATGTGGTCATTCTTGTCATCAATTCATGTAACTGACAATTTGCGTTGTGTCTTGGAGGATACGTTCAAACAGTGATAAGACCTTTGTAAGTAATGTGACATGACTCTGTTACTAGTATGGTGATCTGTTATCTGTACAACTGTTTTTATCAGTTCATGGTCATTTTTCTCTCTTTCACGTTTTCAGTGCTTTTGCTTTGTGTGTTAATGTTGGTTTTCCTCAAGCAAACCTAAAGCTTATTGTAAACTGTTCTTATCATTGAGGCAGTCTTTGTCTGAGAGCCATGATATAAGTCATTGCCGAGGGAGTCTAAGCTATTCTTTGATAGTTTAACTTAAGGAATTTCAAAACAAATTTCAGTTCAACGTATTAATAGAGACAACTTTGTAAAGAAAGGGTAATTAAGAAGTGAAAATGAACATTCCATATTAAAAAGGTGTTCCTGAATCAAATTTTATATTCTCTTAAAAAGTGACTGTGGCAATTAAATATTCATCCTAGTTAATTTATTTATTTATTAAATTCAGGCTTTAGTCTCTGATATGTAAAGGCATTCTCAATTGTTATCCATGTGGCTGTGTCAGTTGTTTGTTAAATTGTCGTCTGCTCTTCAAGATGTAGCAGACGGGATGGTGCGGGAAGGTAGCAAGTTCACCACAGAGATGCCAAGTTCAGCTGCTCAGCTACTCCACCAGGGGGCAGGTAAAGCCACCTAGATTTGCACACAATCACTGTCTTGTTACTAGGCACCTGCTTACTATAAATATTCTTGTTTCTAGGCGCCTGGTTACAATGAATATTCTCGTTACATTGTTTTGCTCTCGCTGTTGTCGTCATTCAACTTAAGCAGAATTTTGGAGCACTGTACTTAGGTTTCTAAAATGGAAAAACAGCAATATATGAGCAATTATGTTCGTCTTGGATTGAAATTTTTGCCATGATCTAGTCTTCAGTCTGGACCATTTACAGACTTGGAAAAACATTTAACCGTCATATTCATTTGTTTAATGAAAATCCTATTCTGCAATATTGTCCCCATGTGTTTGTTATTGTAGTGTAATATCATTGTTTTGCATTTGTTCAGTCACTTATTCCTTGCGATCATCACCAAAGTCATATCTGTTTTGTCTTAGTCCATCTCCAACCTAGGCAAATTTTCAGCAAAATCCATTGCTAGCTGTTAAATTGAACTGTTTATACCAATGTACAGCTTCATAGTCTTCCTTGTTTGACTTTGTTAAGAATATCCATAAATATCATTTCAGTATTTCTCTAGTTGTTATTTGTTCTAGCTTGCAACGTACTGTTCATCAACTCTGTGGACACTGAATCCCTGACTGGTCCTCAGGCTATTGCTAAGGCAGTTCGTCAGACATTCAATACAGAGCCACCACCCAAGTCCACAGTAGTACACTTCAAAGTTTCGTCACAAGGCATTACTTTAACTGACAATAACCGCCGGTAAGTGATACTGAGTCAACTATGAAGCTTGTCTTGAAGATGAAGTCACTTGTTATTAAAACATCTGTTGTAATGTTTAGCATTCATGTGTGTGTGTGTGTTCCCCAGTACTGAGATAGACTTTAATGTCGACCAATCGGACATCAGTTTCTAGTTCTGAAATAGACTTTAATGTTGTCCAATCGGGCATCAGTTTCTAGTACTGTGATAGACTGTAATGTCGACCAATTGGACATCATTTCCCAGTACTGAGATAGACTTTAATGTCAGCCAATCAAACATCAGTTTCTAGTACTAAAATAAACTTTAATGTTGACTTATCGGACATCATTTCCCAGTACTGAGATATACTTTTTTAATTTCGGCCAATCAGACATCAGTTTCGAGTACTGAGATAGGCTTTAATGTCTGACGAATCAGACATCAGTTCCTTGTACACTTTTAGTAAGTCGATCATAATTTAAAGCAGCTATCAACCTGTGTTCTATCAACCTGTGTTCTGTCAACCTGTGTCCTGTCAACCTGTGTCCTATCAACCTGTGTCCTGTCAATCTGTGTTCTGTCAACCTGTGTTCTATCAACCTGTGTTCTGTCAGCCTGTGTTCTGTCAACCTGTGTTCTGTCAACCTGTGTTCTGTCAACTTGTGTCCTATCAACCTTTGTTCTATCAACCTGTGCCCTATCAACCTGTGTCCTGTCAACCTGTGTTCTATCAACCTATGTTCTGTCAACCTGTGTTCTGTCAAAGATGATGACATATGATTTATTCCTCTTACTTCGTTAAAGCTGATCTCAACTTGTTTTTAACAAAGACATTAAGTAGTTTCTGGGTTTGGCTTGACTTAAGACCAACCTTGGCGTATAAAACGACACACTGTGACAAGCCAAACTGTAGAGCCTGGTCTCAACCAATAACGCATTATCAGTTCTTTCCAATCCCAAAAATCTGCTTTAATTTGTCTTTGGAACAGTTTGAGATTAATTTTATAACGTACAGTGGTCTAAATTAGAATTAAAGTGATGAAAGACTGCTGCATGCTGTGTTGATTGTCAAATAAGTTAAATTGATGTTTGAATTTTTTCAAATTTAATGATTTTGAATGAGTGAAGTGACTTCATAAACTCGATTCCACAAAAGTCTGTCTCAAGATCTTGGACCCCTAGAAGTGACATGCCAGCTTGTTCATAGCAACTTTTTAAACTGCTAGGCTTTCTTGCTCTTCTGTGAACTATATGTTACCGTGAGACGACACCGGGGTGTGCTGCTTACAGGCTAAAAACATTTAGTGTCCAGCTGTTACTAAGTATGCCCTTGAGCATAGTATTTAAGAAGATGAATGTTATAGTGGGCTCCCATGTTGATAATGTTCCTAGGGGTGAGAGTCTAGAAAACAATCCCAAGGTTGAGATACCTGTCGCAGAACACCCTCCACTTATGTGTGGGCTGAGATGCGCATCTTACTGTCTGTTATGCTGTGTAGGTTGTTCTTCCGTCGACATTACGCTGTGAATGCTGTGACGTACTGTGGAATGGACCCTGATGACAGGCGCTGGGCCAAATCTGATGACCCTATTGT
Source organism: Phoronis australis (assembly GCA_002633005.1). Taxonomy (NCBI): domain Eukaryota; kingdom Metazoa; phylum Phoronida; family Phoronidae; genus Phoronis; species Phoronis australis. Next base: position 1,247,089 of record NMRA01000031.1, on the reverse strand, counting down.
GGTCAATGCCAAGTGAGTCATAGGAGCAAATAAAATCTGGGTTTTGCGCCCAGTTTTACAAGTGCCTCAAAAGTACATTAACTTGTGTGTGGCTATAAACAAAAACTATTGTTTATTTTACTTCCAACTCTGAGGTCTTGTAACATTTGGCATCTCTAAGCAAAAACATGCCATACAAGCACTCGACTTGCAAAATAACACTTCATTTTGGTACTGATCTAAGGCATAGATGGCAAGAAATTTTAATTTAAAAGTGGAAATTGGAAGCCAATTCTAAGAGAGTCCTTTCACATTCCTAGTAGGCTTGCCCAGAAGCACAAAGAGTCTGCATGAGTGCCCAAGTCATTGTGAATGCGACTGAAGGGAAATTGTTTGCTTTGGTTCTATGTAGTCGGGTGAGAGCACCTGCTTGTATGAAGGAATATCTATATAATTCCCTAGACTAATGGATGGGTGGACACGGTTTTTATTGTGTGTCTGGGTGCAGATGTCAACCTGGAAATGTGCGTGGATTTTGTAGACTGGTCAGATCATCAACTACAGCATTTCACTCAGGCAATGTAGCTGGAACTGGCTTGCAGTCACAGGACCCCGTAACATTTTGGTTACAAAATGTTTGTAAGTGATGCAAACCAGGGTATCGTACGTTAGACAAAATTTAATACTGGGATTCTACTCTTGGTCAAAAAAATTGGTTTTCTCTCAAACAACGGACTAATACCGGCAATCAAAATCTGTTTTTATACAATTTATTTACGGAAAAATGTTGTTTTATAGTTAATAAAGACCTAAGAAGCATGTCCCCGCTTCCATAAATTATGAAAATAAGCATTTTTTTACATCTATCTTAGCGCTAAAGAAGACTAGCTGTTTTAAATTGTCAAATTCGTTGAAAATTGAAAGGCCTAAAAATGGCTGATCTAGATCTAGATCTGCATCGTACTGAAGTTGAAGTCATCTCGAATGACTCGCACATTTGGAACATAAAACCACACTTAAGGAAGTGTCAGGAGTAGTAATGAAAAATATGAAAAATAGAGTTATCACTTCATACAATAATTTCACTTTTAAAAAAATCCGAAAAGGTTTACATTCTACCTAAGCTACAAACAACTACAATAAACGGAAAAGTTTTAATTAATAAAAGTTTGGTTTGCATCTTTCACAGACTCGCGCGCTTTTTGGGTGATTTGGCCTCGTCCACGAATCAATATGAAAGGACTCTATTGCAAGTTTATTTCAACATAGAAGTTATTCTGGTTTAGTAAAGCTGCAGGTCTCTGGAGATATATTCTTTGCTATAAAATGTTTGTAAGTCATTATTTGAGTTTTTAGGTTAGTTTACTATTTCTTAATTAACATGACTGTTTTTCTACAGGATATTTGGATTCGTTGCACGCAAGCAAGGCAGCTTGAGTGACAATGCGTGTCATCTCTTTGCCGAGATTGACCCCGACCAACCAGCAAGTGCTATAGTCAACTTCGTCACCAAGGTGATGATTGACAAGAAGTGAACAGCTGACCCCGGGGTCACAGCTCAGCAATATTAGCAGTTTCGTGATCCCCATAGTTATTATATTAGTCCTAGCATAGCAAGACAGTATACCTCATAACTTATGTACATGTAAACACAGTCAGGCAACTGTTGACATGTGTTCTTATTTAAGATTTACTCAAAGCACATTGTCTATGAGAGGTTTTGGGTCATGTACTTCTATTGCCGTATCTAGTCCAATCTGTACTCTGAGCCTGGATGTTTCTGAAGTCAGTGATACTGAATACTTTACAGAACCATCTTTGTTATAAGAATTGCTTAAGTCGAGCAATGTGCCAGGTCTTCTCGGCATTATGTAAATGAATATGTAAGCGTATATTACCATACATGTATAAATATATAACTTGTTTATATTTTCTTAACCAGAGCTTGTCTATAAATATGTACTGCTTACAAAATACTTATTATATCATTTAATGTTGGCTATTTGTCATGGAAGTCTGTTCAGATTCGGGCTTGGCACAGTTCTGTAGTTACTGGTAGTGTCTAAAGTGTTTATTTATTTGATATTTTTAAATTGCTTGAGTGCTTAAGCCACTACTGTTTGTAGTTATGACAGGTTGTGAGTCCAGGCTTAATTGTATTCTGGTAATGTAACTATTGCTATGCTTGGTAGTGTAAATTATCAATTTAATAAGAAATGTAATGATAGCAATGTGACTTGTAATGAATAATATGTCCGAGGGTTTCATTCTCAGTAAGAGACATAAAGAGATGCTGCTGAATGGCGGGAAAATTTTGTAAAATTGCAGAATACCCCTGGTCCAAAGGGCTACCCTGCATTGATCTGTACAGAAGTTAGATACTTGACCCCTAAGTGCATAGTCTGCTACCTGAACAGGTAGATGCTTTCGTATACAGGTGGGGCCAGGGTGTGGCTCTATGTACAGGGTGTCCCAAAATGGTCTCGCACTTCAAAGAACAATAACTGTGTTGTTTATCGACTTAGGGCGAGCGCAGTCGAAGAGCTACTTACCCGCTTATAGCTCATGTCTGCAACAAAATGAACAGTGAGGATTTGTCTGGCGAGGTGAATGTCTCATTTGGTGACTTTTTTATCTGGCGTAAGTAAATTCTCACACCATGTGGGTCACATGAGCTAAGTACTTAGTCCCATTGTAACTGTGAGTAATAAATTGCACGATTTACTACCACTACAATAAATAGGTCAGTAAGCATTTTGATCTCTGACCCATTCATTACATTCGTAGTAAACATTATGCAGTAACCAGCATTGAGCTTGGAACTGAGCTATAGTTCACTCAAGGATGACAGCTCAGCTCGCAGCTTTTCATCTACGCTTGCCCTTAGAAACGGGATTTGTGGTTCCAGTTCATAAAGATCAAACATGAACTTAAACCAACTTAAGTGCTTGTTTAAGTAACTCGAGACGAAAAACAATTGTCTTTGCACTTCCGTGATGTAATGGAGTTTCCAGTAGCATCACCGATAAATTTTCTTTCTCCAAAACTGAGCCGTTTGTCATTCCTGTGCATGCAGAACACATCGTGGCTTCCGCACCTACTTTCACAGTAAGGTAGACCCAGGCGCAGAGTCCGATCCAGGGAAAGTGAATTTGAACCCCATGCACGTTACTGAAGTATGAGTGCATTGTTGAGAAACATTGTGTATTTAAGCGACACCAAGGTGTTCCGTTGTTCTTTGTAGTCCAATTTTATAGGCTGTTTTTATCAGCTATGTGTTACAGCTATATCGATTATTGCATAGTGCACGTTATATTGATATGTTATACGTAAAACTATGATAACGGGTAGTCAGTTAAGAAAGAACTTAGTGTAAAAATGCTCCCTGCATTCATGAAATCAACGAGTTATGGTAAATCATTATGACATAGAAATAGGTTAAGAACATAAACTGTTGCATTTTAGAGGATTATTCGTAATCAGGAGACTAGACATTCTTGTTGAATGTTGGATACTGATTATATCTATATTACAGTTTTACATTGAGGTTGGAGACTTCAATCAGCATAACTTATTTGTTTTGTTTGAAGAGGCACTAAATTTGAGTTCTGCTTGTTTGAGATTTTTTATGATATCTGTTTAGTTCTCAAAAAGAAATATTTTTGACCATGTTCTCCCTTTGCTATGGGAAAGCAGCTAAGTTTTTTTCTCCCAAACTTGAAGCAAAGCGATTTTTGTGGAGAGTTGAGTAACACTGGTTGCTCACTAGTCAAACTTTGCGAGATCATGGTGCTGCTTGTTGTACATTACCTGCCAATAGCCTTTTGACCCCTTGTTTAGTCATGATTCACGCCTTGTTATTGTAAAAAAGATTTAGTGCCTCTTCCAGCGACATTGTTGGCAATTTTGTTTCTTTCCAGATAACTCCTGGTTTTACTCAGTCGATCCTCGCAACTGGTCATGCTCTTCATTTACTGTTAACTTTGCTTATGTAGCATTGTTGGAATGGTATAAATATAACAATGCTTTTATCTCACCTTGTTCCTTTGAAAGCAAGACTGGGAATTTTGTTGTGAAGGGTTTGAAAAATGGGGGCTCGCCTACTTGAGGTGCCATGGTTGTGAGATTTATTACAGACGTGGACTGGCTCTTGTGGGTGGCGTGCTTTGCTGTGATAAAGTTTCTGTGTTTCTCAATAGCATTCTATGAGTTAGCGTCTCATACTCAGGTCTTGGAATTTTCCTCTTTCAATAAGATTTCCTCTTTTTCGGTTTCCATTTCCTTTTATTTCCAGTTTCATCTTTTTAATCATTATTTTGCCTTCATTCGTGCAAAAACATTTTTTGCACTTTAACTTTACAACACAAAAAATATTTTTATCCTATAAGCCTACTTATTTATAGAACAATACATCACCTGGAAATTTTTCCTCTCTTTGTCTGGGGTCATTCCAGGCCCTGCAAACTATACGTGTTATCGGTGATATTCGAGTGCTGTTTTTGGCGTGGTTGGACACTGCATATGTAACCAACTGTTCTGTGCTCAATGTGCTTTTTTAAATTCCTAAAACCGCTCTGAGTGGTGACGTAGTAACATGATTGCCAAGTTTATATGGCTGTTTACTCCAACTTCTTGCTCATTCTTTTAAGAACGCTGTAACACCTGAAGATGGTCAGAGAAATGACTGACCGAAACGTGCCAATGTAAATAGTCTAGAGGTTGGTGTAAATAGACCTATAGATTTCGGAAATGAAGTGGTTTTTACCAACAAAGTTTAAAACGTACCTACTTACGGAAATCAGTAACAACAATTATACAATACTTCTGTCAGATATGATCCTAGGCTGTTTGAGGAAAACTGCCGTTGTGAACAAATATAAACAGTTTATTCGCATCTTGTAAAAATAAGTCACTCAAACACGTAACACAAGTTGAGATTTGGCACACGCACGCTTAAGTCAACGCTTCGTTTGCTTGCATCAGCACAGTTGCTCGCTGAGGCAATCGATCGTTGCGACAAGACTAGTAGCAAAATTTCGCAGTGTCGCTGACGCTAAATGTCATTTGGTCACCATTCCTTTCACCTCTTATTTCCGAGCACGTAAACATATTCTTAGAACAGCACCGTCCGTGATCGTGGTCCCCATTTCATTCTAAGCCAGTTTGTTGGCGCGCAACACGTGACCGTCAGGCCGCGAGAGTAAGGCCCCTGCACATGAGTCTTGCCCTGGAAATGAGGAGTGGAATCGCAACGTCATAAGTTAACTTGGTGATATGAACTCGCCTTCCGTCAAAAGTTTACTTTCGAGTTGAGACCTTGTCGCGCCATCTTGGTCTCGACAACTTACAGGTTCGAGTCATTATTGTGCAAGTGGGAAGAACGGGAGATGAAACAAGTGACTGTTCGTTATTGTCTGAGACACGCGCGGGCTTGGCGCATAAACTGATCATCTGGACCAAGCCCACTTATTGAGTCTGACTGGGGAAATAACGAAATGACATTTTTCCAAGTCCAGAAATCCGTAATTTGAGGATTGAAATCGGGCGAGTTCAATGAATCAAAAAAGTTTGATTTTGTTATGACGGCGTTTCCATCAACTATTTCATGTCTAGTTCAAATTCACAATTGACGATTCTAATAAAAAGATGGAAGTGTAATTTTCAATTCATTTCCGCTGACTCTGCTTTGTGATTTTCAAATTAGGCTACCGTGGCTGATAACTGAATGATTACTTTCAACAGCTTGAATTCAATTTTCCTTTGTTCAATCAGACACTAAAACTCGACATACTATGTCTAAATCACACATTGTACATGATCTAACACTGCACTTTTGGCAGTAGCGGTAGACTGTTGTGTTAAGCAGTTGAAATTCGACATATCGGGAGAACAAAGAATTCTACTATAGTTTACACATTGAAAACCTGGCAATACAACGCCGACCCTGCTTGATTTCTTGCCTTGCGGTCACTCACTGAGTAACCCGAGCGCTGTCCTCATCAAATATTCACTAATTTATCGCAAGCTGGCTGTGACACTGAAACCCCAACTTTGCTTACCTTTTTGTCAAAACTTGTATGGTGATGCATACCGAGAGTCCAGTGAATACTCTTCACGGACGGGGTCGGTGAGCCTGGACGCGGCGTGCAAACGGGCGCCGGCGTTACGGCCGCCACGCGGGCATACCTGCAAGTGTAACACAACACAAATATGCATGAGAGTGGGTGGTATCGTCTTACATTATTTCGTTCGCGTAATACTACCGTGTTCAGGTGTGTGGACACTACTATGAAGGACACCACGTAACAAGGCTACCACATCACATGAAAATAATGGCACTGTTTCATTTATTATACCGTTCACGTCCAGGGTTTTAAAACAGCAGACAAATGCTGCTATTTGGTTCAGGTTGAGAGTGCACTGAAAATCTTTGTAACCTGCACTGTTCGATGTTATTGCTTGTACCTTTGAGTAGGAATCTGTTTCTTAAAAGTCATGAAAGACACATTTGGTCCTCCGTTTCTATTTCATTGAGTTGCTGAAAAAAGTTTAGCCAAGTAATTGTGAGGCATCACAGTGTAAAAATAATTTATATAAACTCAGCAGTTATCAAAGATTGCACTTTTGCTCAAGTAAGAATGGTTGTTTGGAGCACTAGAGCAAATTTCAGACTTTTCATGAAAGAGACATTTGGTTTCAGTGTAATAAAGTCGTCACATCGCTCCAATATACGTCATAGCCAATTCAAGCAACAAGAATGTCACATTGACAAGTTATTTAATCAAATCCGAACAAGAACTAACTAGCCTTCAATTATCTTTCGATCGAAAATGAGTCCAAACAATAAAAGTGCATTATCGTTTTCTTTGGAATAAACCTGCAATGATTCGCTATCTGGCTGAATAACGTTATATCACTCGTGACACGTACCGTCTATATAAGGACTGATCCCACGTTTTGCACGTGGGTTTGTATTGATGAGTAGGCGGTCGGTAACCAACTGGGGCGATCATTGCACTTTCAAACTTGGGTCCGTAATGGATCGGATGACCCAAAAGAGGCGTTGGACAACTGTCCAATACGTCATGCCTGAAATGCATTGAACTAGCCAGTACTACACGTTCAACATTTACGCGACATTAAAATAAATTCAACAAGGGTCTACTTTTAAAAGCAGAGACCAACAGGACTGTTTTCCTCAGATACGTTGACCGCTATTTCTAATACTCACGCATATTTTCTGAAAATGTCACTGTCCCAGAACCTCCAAAATGAACCGTTCTCTTCGGTACGCTCAGGAAACTGAGGGCCCATTTCAAGAACTTTTAGTCATCCTACAATATTCTCTTAGCAAAAAAATGCTACGAACTGCAGTAATTCCTACTTCTTTGTCCTCGCGTCAAATTTTTACAGGATACCGAGCCATACATGAGCCAAAAGGCCGCTGATTTTCTATTTGCTTTGAATTTTTAATACCGTCACTTCGTAACCTTAAGCCTATTCAGAGTGCGTACCTCGTTTCCTCAAACCCATATCGACTCCACACCTTGTTGCCACCGCGGTCTTCACTATCGCCTGTCCTTGGAGATAATTTAGGGAGTCGGTAGGACACTCTGTCTACGTTGGAAGTTGGATCCCCAGCTAAATCGTCACTGCCGAACTGCACTGGACTGCCGAGGTCGGAGAGACCGTGGACTGTTGACCTGGTAGAACAATTAGGCGAACCAGAGTTAATCAGTAACCTGTCTACAAATGTGCAGTGAAAAAGACTATAAAACTTTGCAAAAATACACGTGTATAATTAAGTCACTATATTCGTTGAGCGCGGTCTTCCTACGTCCGGCAAAAATCTCGTACAAGGATGAATTTGAGAGTGGTTAATAACGGTTAATGAAACACTGCTCTTGTGAAGAACTGGGGTCCCAGGAAGATTCATATAAAACTCATTCTTTCTATGTTACAGATAGGATACCATGGTTCTTGTCGGGTAGTATCTCCTTACAGTTGGTGAATGTACTCGCCTAAAGCCAAGGTCACGCGCGCCCCGAACATAGTTTGTAAGCCCGGGGAGTTTTCAAATTTTGCTCGCAACATTTGAGGGTTTCGAGGGTTACAGGGCGTTATTTTTTCAGAGAACCAGATGGGAACATCATTTTTATTATCAGTAAATAATCCAAAACCGTGTTTGTTACCCTTCAGGTGGCTTAAATTGACTTGTTTTTGACGAAAAGCGGATGTGGAATAATGTGTAACGGGGGCGGCATCTACGACCAAGGCGCCCCGATTTTACGAGCCCGGTGCGGACTGAGGGTGATATTGAAAACTAAAAGTTGGTGAATAATACATACTAGGTTTATTGTGAGAATATATAACTACAATATTTCACACTTACAAGCAATCCAGTTGTTCCATGATTTAGTATCGCAGCGTTGTGATTTATACAGTTTTGATACACGGGCACGCCAGTCTTTGATTAATAGTTGTGTGTGCAAGAACGGGGCAATTTGGTTATTCAGATCCGAAAGGTGAGATGCAACCAAGTTCGGGAGGAGCCCGAAAGCTGCACAAACAGTTGCAATTTGGTGTGAGTGAAGGTGTAAATGTTTGCTTCTTGAACTCTGCGACTGGACTCCTCGTGTCTGACAGAGACAAAGCTTAAGTACACAATTTCAACCAATCAGACACGATCTGAAGGGCAAGGCCCATAACTCCTAGATTCTGACCATATTTGGCCCTATCCAAAGGACTAAAAAATCATAGGAAAATTCCATACGTAATACACAGCTTGACCACTAGAGGGCGCATATATCTTAGTTATATAATCACTCCTGTTACACTCCCCCTGCCTCAGATCATGTCACACCCGTGACTGATAATAAAAAACAAAACAAACGAGTGAACTTCAAATCACTTAAACATATCGATATCAAAATCAAACTAATAACGACAAAAAGAAACTATCCAAACACCATGAAGTTAATCGAGCAACTTACACAGTAACACTGCCCATGATAAAAAAATCAAACTAATACAAAAAATGAATAAAAGAAAACAATTAAGGTGCGGCCATCACCTGTAGACATACAAACGAACTAAAAACACTAGCTAGCTAATATAATGGCGGTATGGCTCGACGGGGATGCAGAACCAGTGCTGTTTGGGGGAGACATACATCCGGCCTTCTCGGTCCCAATGCACTGCCTCGTCTCGCGCCACCGTCACTTCAGGAAATGGCTGGGGAATGTCCCTTCTGGCGTCTACCTCTCGCCGGCGTTCTGCAGCAGCGACAGCCTTTGCAAGTTTCCAGTTCTGAACCAGTATTTCTGTCGTTCCGTCGTGGCCGGTCTTGCGTTGGTGTTTTCGGCACGCGTGCCTAGCTGAAAACCTACGCTTACAATGTGAACAACAGGTAAGTTTAATTAACGGTGAGCAAGTCTTTTCGTGCCGCTTCAGCGTGTAAAATTTGGTGAACGTCCTGTCACACTCGGCGCACTTGTATACGGGTCGAGATTGGCTGGTGGCCTCCTCTGGCTTCCCCACAAGTTGCTCCACCTCTGCAAGATCTGGCTGAAGGTCTCTGCAAGAAGAAACAAAATAAAAAAACATTATAGAAACCGGGCCGGTTTCTTGATCAACCTGCCTCGGCAGTTGCGAACAACTGGTGTACTTGCTGCAGCGTGGACAGCGCCACGGCAGTCAGTACCCGAAGAAACATCATTCTCAGCTTCACTCAGAATGTCCAAAGAGCCAGAACACACTTCACTGTCGACCTCTTCTGAGCTTACCACCTCCGCCCCCTGATCAGGCTCCGGAGTGACATCTCATCCCTCGTGAACTCCAGTAGGCCCATGCCATGGCTTCAAATGATCAACATGGACTACAATTTTGGGCATATCAGTTCAAATCTGAACTTCATACAGCACATCACTTACTCGTCTAACTATCGTGTAGGGACCCACCCACCCAAGACCAAGTTTCTGGTTAGCAGTTGGAGGGTACCATCGGAAGACCCAGTCCACATCACGAAATTTGCGAAATTTCTCTCGGGCATCGTAGTACTTCTTCAGCCGCTGAAAACTTGAATTCAACGCCTCCCAAGCAAAGCTCCGGGCGTCCTCCAGCGTCTGACTTAGCCACTCGTTGTATTCACTGGCACATTCTGACACAACACCATCAGGAGGGTTACCAGCTATAACATCCAAATGTAGCGACATCTCCCGACCGAACAATAACTTGTATGGTGTGAAATCAGTGCTGTCATGCTCTGAAGAACGATATGCCATCATGACGTACGGTAGATGGTCGTCCCAGTCCCTCCAATGCTTGTCTACAAACATGGCCAACATCCCTTGGACCTTGCGATTAAACCGCTCCACCATGCCATCGGATTGCGGACGATATGGGGTGGTTCTAGTCTTCTGCATTCCGAGCAATTGACAAAGTTCAGAGAACAAGTTACTTTCAAACTCCCGACCCTGATGAGAATGGATGTACGCTGGTACACCAAATCTGGAGATAAACTCTGTCCCGAGTTTGTCTGCGACTGTCTGAGCCGTGTGGTTTGGTAAGGCATAAGCTTCCGTCCACTTGGTACAGTAGTCTCCGACCACCATGATGTATTCCATGTCATTGTACAACTTTGGAAGAGGACCAAGTATGTCCAAAGCAGTGCGCTGGAATGGAGCGCCTGCTTGCCCCTGCTGAAGTGGTGCGCGACCTCTGCCCGGACCTGGTTTGCGACGTGCGCACATCTCGCAACGCTTGCACCACCTGGAAACTTCACTCTGCAGCCCTGGCCAGAAGAAACGAGAACGGATGGTCCTAATAGTCTTGTCGCGACCAAGATGTCCCGCTGTCCTTGCGTCATGCGTCAGCTGGAGAACCTGACTCCGTAATTGATGTGGAAGTACAACCACCATTCGATCACCGCCGCCACGGACATCGATCCAACGCCGATACAGAACACCATCCTGCAAGAGCAAAAGGTTCCACTCAGAAAACAAACGCCCGGTACCCCAGGAGTGCCCCAATATAGCTTTAAGCTCAGGCTTCTCCGAGGACTCAGACATGAATTTCACAACTGGACCTATGACCTTATCGTTCTGTTGCAGAGTACGAAGCTCATCTTTATTCCAGGTAGGCAGCCAGGCATCACTCTCAGGGTTTCACTTTCCTTGGTGACACGTATTCCCCGTCGCACTGCAGCGACAACTCGTTGACCAGCACATTGGTCACAATCAGATCGCTGGTATCTGCGATACGGTTTCCGGGACAAACCATCAGCGTTACCGTGGTGATTACCATTCCGGTGCTTAATCTCGTAGTCATATGTGTCGAGAACCGCTATCCACCTGGCAACCATGTCGACGGGTTCTTTAAAATTCTTTAATCACTTCAGGGAATGATGGTCTGTTCTTATAAGGAAGTTGCGACCCCACAAATAATGCCGGAACCACTTAACAAACGTAACAACAGCCAAAAGTTCACGATACGTGATGCAGTAGCGCTGTTGTGACGCTGACAGAGTTTGGCTGGCATAGGCGATGACCCTCTCCTCGCCATCCTGTTCCTGAGATAGTGCTCCTGAGATGCCAAAGGCCGATGCATCCGTGTCAAGGATAAACCTTCCCTGCCGCCGGGGATACGCTAACACTGGATGGTTGGTAAGCAGTATCTTCAGCTAGTCAAATGCCAATTGGCACGTGTCATCCCACTCGAATCGTTGGTTCTTCCCGGTCAAACGTGACAACGGTGCAGCAACAGTGGAGAAGTCAGGAATGAATCTCCGGTAATATGAGGCCAATCCAAGGAAACTGCGTACTTCCGAAACTGAGGATGGTGTCTCCCAATCTGCAACTGCAGCAACCTTTTCAGTGTCACAACTTACTCCTGCCTCAGACACTACGTGGCCTAGGAAAGGTACCTCCCTCCGAAACAGACTGCACTTAGTCAGCTTAAGTCGCAGACCGGCCTCCCGCAACCATAGAAAAACTGCTCGGAGATCGCAGAGGGCGTCATCGAAAGTCTTTGCAAAGACCAGGATGTCGTCAATATACAGTAAACACTTGTCCCATTGCATTCCCGCAAAAACCTTCTCTACCAAACGCTCAAAACTAGATGGTGCATTTGCCAGACCAAAAGGCATAGACGTGAACTCAAAAAGACCCCTATGAGTGGCGAATGCAGTCTTTGACCTGTCTTTCTTGGCCATTGGCACCTGCCAATATCCACTGGCCATGTCAAGGGTGGTAAACCATGACATGCCCGCGAGGGAATCTAGGCAGGTGTCTATGCGTGGGAGAGGATAGGCATCTTTCCTGGTCACTGCGTTCAACTTCCGGTAGTCTACACAGAATCGGTA
>NMRA01000031.1:1204571-1233314 GCA_002633005.1 Phoronis australis | reverse complement strand
TTATACAGTTCTGATACACGGGCAAGCCAGTCGCTGATTAATAGTTGTGTGTGCAAGAACGGGGCAATTTGGTTATTCAGATCCGAAAGGTGAGATGCAATCAAGCTCGGGAGGAGCCCGAGAATTGCATGGGGCTAAACTATTGGCAACCAAGTTCGGGAGGAGCCCGAAAGCTGCACAAACAGTTGCAATTTGGTGTGAGTGAAGGTGTACATGTTTGCTTCTTGAACTCTGCGACTGGACTCCTCGTGTCTGACAGAGACAAAGCTTAAGTACACAATTTCAACCAATCAGACACGATCTGAAGGGCGAGGCCCATAGCTCCTAGGCTCTGACCATATTTGGCCATGTCCAAAGGACTCAACATCATAGGAAAATTCCATACGTAATACACAGCTTGACTACTAGAGGGCGCATATATGTTACTTACATAATCATGTCCAGGGCACTCCTGTTACAAATGTAAACTTCTTAAGAAACACAATTCGATGCGAACTACCGCTCAAAAAACATTAGAGAGCCTTTTACGCTTACATGTTAAACACGAATGCGAAAGTGCGACGTGGGCGTTGTTTCGGGCCTACTAGGCTTACACGGGCTCAGTACAGTCACGCGAACGTTTTAACGTTGTTAAAACAACCGGAGGAGACAGCTGGTCTCGTGCATGTCCCAAGCATGAGTTTCAATTGCCGATTTGTAGTAAAATATCGTCATACTTATACAACTTTTTAACGTTTTTGAAAGCCTAGCCATCCAGGAGAGTGAGTTTAATTCATAGCATTGTCAGTTGGATTGCAATCAGTGACAGCTGCAACTGAGCACGACACATATGTGACACATTTTTTTGTTTCTATAGGACTCCCCTGATGGCTGGAGTCATTATTGGCTGAAGTAATTGGCCTCAGTTGGCCATCTGCCACGATTAGTTACGCTGCCCGAACGTAATTTTTGGACATTGACTACTATCCTCGCCCGCATAGAATTATATGTAAATCGCTTAAATTACTGTTTTGCCGAGATAGTTCACCCGCGTATTTCGCTGCCTGCATCAGTAAGATATCAATTTCCACAGATACAATATCAATTGACTACATAGGTCAATGCGCAACTGATACGTGATCTGATACTTCACACCAATATTTACAAGAATGTCTGTCATGTCACCAGTCTGGATTTGGCTGTGTTTTCTTGTCGTTCGTGAGGTGTTCACCGCACTGCAGCATCTCTATTTGAGGTTATCCGGACTGCAGAAGGATATTGAAGAAAAAAGGCAGAAATACGAAACATCGGCCCAAGTGCTCAACGTTCATCTTCGGTGCATGAACAAAGCAATCTATGCACCCAGCAAACGGCACTTTGTTGCCTCTCACAGCCATTTTGAGCATCCGAACTGTGTCTTGGCAGAAAATGTGTCTTTGTATACAGTAACGGCTGAAAGGGAAGCAATTTTCGTGCGCACTCGTCGTGGAATTGACGTGTTCAGTTCCCGGGTTAATCCTTTCGTTGTGTTGGCACAATTCGCTTCCGCAAACCAAATGATCATTATTCCATTAGAACATTTCAGTTGTCTAGCGGAAGCAATTGGTGACCCGGAATCTCCCGTTGTCGCTTTGGACAGTTTAGGGCGATGTGGTTCAACTCTTGTAACACAAATGATGGAAAAAATTCCTGGGGCTGTAGCGATCAGCGAGCCGCATGCTTTTTTCAACATCAAGGAAATGATTTCGGATGAAGTCCTTCCAAATTCCGATGCAAAACAACTTGTGAGAAGCGCAATTAGAATAATCTGCAAACCACGTAAAGTAAAAGCGACTCTTTATTTTATAAAGTTTTCCGCATCGACACTCTTGTACGAACACATTCAAGCTGCGGTTCCCGATATAAGAATTATGTTTTTGTATCGTGGCAACGTTGCTAAGGCTCTCACGTCCCTAATGAAAATGTATATGCATTGCAATGAGCTAATTTCTCGACTTAAAACGTCGAAAATTGTAGAAGCACTGTGCCCAAACCTTGGCAAACGTCTTTGCGATCATTTGACGCAAAGAAGTCAACTGTATCTCTGGATGAGAAAAGACGATAAAAAACACATTTTGCCACTCGATGAATTACTACTGCTAAAAATACATCGTCTTTGCGAGGAATATGAGCACTGGCAATCAGCACTGGGCATTGCTGGGATAAGATACGAAGACTTAGTGGAGAATACCGACTGGGCCTGTAAAGCTATAGCGAGGCACTGTCGTCTGCCGCATTCCTTCTGCGAGAAGGGCCCGACGGCACTGAGTGAGGACTCGCAAAAGAACAGTTACCTAAGCAGAAAAGTGCTCAGTCAATATGTCGTTAACTTGACTACGAAGGACATGCATAGATATTCTAACCTCTGCAGCCGACTAGGCATACCTGCAGTAGACAGAGACTGGTGTTTGGCAGGAACTATTACATGTCGGCCTACTTGTTATTAACTGGAACGCTTTGGAATCATATTTGAATATTGCCATGCACACATTTCTGATCCCAAATTGTTGACGGATGAGCCGGCAACTCAAATCTCAGGCAATACATTCATGAGCCATTTTCGCACAGCCTGGTTTTTTTTTCTTGAGTAGCTGATGGTTTGGGTGTTCTCTTATTGAATACAAAAATCAAGTTATGTCGTGTTAAGGAATGTTTTGAGACCGATCTTTCTAGATATATGATTAATTCGTTTTTTCCTGTTGTTTTTGACGAGAAAATATTCATAAATGCAATTTTAAACCGTCGGCAAGCAACACGGTAGCCACCCAACTTGACCTGGAAGGCTCACGTCTCGAGGTAGTATAATTAATCCAATATCTTTCTTTCAATACCTCCCAGATCAGGGATCAGACTGTGTTTCATGAGTAATGACTTATCAAATAGTCATGTACTTGTTAGCATATAACTGCCTGGAAACATGTACAAATTTTGTCAGGAAGTAACAGATTTGATATTATTCTCCATTACCAGCAATTCGTAAACTAGGTCATCCGCCAGGTTCTCTGCGAAAACTAGGTCATCGCTTATGGACCAGTTAGCGCTTCACTCTCCGCGTGTCTCAGTGTCAACTGGAGAGAAGCACCAGAAAGGTTGTTCTACATTTTGTAGCCCAAAATTACCAAAGTTCAAATATATTCCGTTGAAAAGGAAAGACAAAACATATTAGTACAGATGTCTGGCCAATCATGAGTCACTACTCGTAAGCAAATCAAAGCTGTCCTTACTCGTTGCCTTGTCTCGCACTACCCGTCAATCGACTAGTTTTCAGTTCGCAATGCAACAATACAATTCTCATAAATTCAACTTGTAATGACCCCTTTCAATTTTAAACCATGCCCGAAGTACTCGGAAACAAATTATTGTTAGGTACAACGATTTTTTTTTCTCTGAAGTGGATCGTAAACACCTCAGGTGGCTGAGTTTTCCGCACATAGCTACTTTGGCCTAGAGCTGAATTCTTAGCTCCCGCACTATGGGCCGGGCCGGTCAAGGGCTAATCCCTGTTGTACGCACTACTTAAGCATTGGAATCAAATTGTTATATATAGAGAAAACGTTTATTAGTATACTGGTGTGAATATTATCAGTGATTTAACCAAAAACTTCGAATTAACTAGACCCACTAATGCTAGTCTATGACGATAAACTGATATCAAAAGGCCAAAATTGGCAATTTTCGGCGACCCCATGTTAAATACAAAATTTTGTCTAATTTTCTTCAAAATCCTACATTTCAATCTTGATTATACTGACATCTGTTGGGTCTATCGGCAACTAACCGCACATGAAAGGCTTGGTCCAAAATTATCGTTTTCTCACATGCACTTTCGGGTTTTTAGCGGCGATTCCACTGATCGAAGCGACAAAATAAGCCAAAACTTTGGCCATACCATGTTAAACATAAAATTTTTTCCAATTTTGCTGAAACTTGGCCACGTTTTTAACAAAATACTTATCTATGTTATGTGCTATCGGCAAATGTGATTGATTCATAAATAAGACCCTCACGCTTTGTTTTCTGCGAATCCCATGTATTCTGAAGGGGGCTAACTGAGTGATTTTCGCGCATGCGCAATTCACGGTTTCAATATTGCTGGTAATGCAGTTAGGCCTACTCTATTATTTTCTGAACTGATTTTGCTTTACTTTTCGTGTGACAGAACGTTATAGTAACTGTACGCCATTTATTGTTATGCTTATTTAGTTGCAATTCTTCATTTATTGTTATGCTAATGTCTTTGTTGCGTGTCAGTGCGCTGTATAGCCTTTGTTACGAAGGCCATGCGGGCGTGTCTGTATGTGTCGGGCACTTCGCTAGCGACAGCCTTCGGAGAAGGGTGTTTTCCTTCCTTGGCCAATATGGAGTAGTTTATTATATTTTCTTCCTAAGCAATCGAGATGTCATGGTAGAAGATATTACGATTTGGAAGAGATGACAACTTAAACCATAACTTGATTTAAAGACCAGAATAACCTCCAATATGTTTTGAAAACTTTAGTTTGTAAACACTTAAACATGATTGTTTCCATCCAAGCAACGGGTAACCCACTTCACCAGTAATGACTTGTGCATAATATTTACACCAACAACTGCAATTTTCATTGGAATTTACAGCCACATTTTTAATGGCGGTGTTATCTTGCCAAATATTGTTTATAATAATCATCCCTGCATTACTCATTTCACAGACTGTCTTGGAAAGCGTAAAAGTTTTGACTACACTAATTCTGCCTGGTAATGAAATATTGCAGCTGTTCCTGACAATGGGAGATTTTTAATCGATTTACTTTTAAGTTCAAAATATAAGAAATCGTTTTTCATTGATTGTGATTGAAAAATAACCTCAAGCTCTTGATTGGTTTGACAGTTCACTTGAAGCCGTAAAATAAGCCAGCATACTCTTTCTATCGACCTGGGTATGACCTTTTACACTAAGTCTATTTATAGTCCAGTCATTCTACGGATAACCCGGAAAAAATTGCAACAGAAGGTTTTATTGCATAAATCGTATCCTTTCACACCCCTTATTGGGAAAAAAAAAGTCTACCGGAATCGGAGTGGCGGAAGTTGGTTTTTCAAGATGGCGGACAAAATGGCCGCCAGATTTTCTGATACGCACTATAACTCAAGAGTGGAATGTGATAGAGTAAAAATTTAAAAAGGTTTACTTATGTTTTGTGGGTCAAAATATCCATTGGAAATGGTTTTACATGGCTATGGTGACACCGTCCGCCATTTTCCAAGATGGCCGCCAAATCTACTTGAGTCGCACAACTTCACACGAACAGATTAGTGTGTCGTCTTGCTTCAAACATCGCATCATAGGTTTTCTGGGTCGACTAATCCATTGAGACTCATTGCATTTGGCACTAACGATTACTTCCACCATTTCCAAGATGGCGGACAAAATGGCCGCCAGATTTGCAGATGATCATTATAACTCGAGAGTAGAATGTGATAGAGTAAAAATTCAAAAATTTTTACCTATATTTTTGGGGTCAACAAATCCATTGGAAAAGTTTTGCATGGCCGTGGTGACACCATCAGCCATTTTCCAAGATGGCCTTCAAAACTATTTCGAATCGCACAACTTCGCACAAACAGATTAGTGTATTGTCTTGCTTCATGGGTCGACTAATCCATTTAGACTCATTGCGTTTGGCCACCAAATAGTTGCTTCGTGTAAGAACTTCCGATTCCAGAGACACGTCATATCCTGAGTTTTTTAAGTCAGCACATCCATTACAATATTTTTTGTCTGGCTCTTGATGATTACGACTGCCATTTTCAAAATGGTTTAACGAATAACTTATTTGGGTCAAAAACATCAGGTTTGCCTGAACTGAAGGATCATTCTGCTCCTGAAAAAATGTGCTGTATTGAAAATAACTCTCTGCAATTAATTCAGTGATCTACTATCCACACTGTCTGTGTCATTTCCAGTTAGTTGTAAATGCTAGTGAATCTATACAAAATCAACCAGTATTTACACAACTAATCTCTGTCAACTCAGAATGAATTGCTGCAGCTAAAACCACGGCATTCTCCACATGCAACCGAGTACACCTATCCTAACTTTTTGCAATTACATCTCTTGGAACTGCAGTTGGTCTTACACGAGCAACTCACTACTTTCAGCAGGTTCTCTGGTGCTGCTGAATGGTCCGTCGTCGTGGGAATGAATTTTCCACCTGCCAGCATCCATCCCCAATACAGCGAGTCTAGGCCACTGCCACGGAAACTTGACCGCTCTTGCTCTTGATAATATGTCCCGGCAGCATGGAATTTAGCTACTGAAGAAAGGTGGTGATAATGACTGTATTTGGGCTGTGGCTAGTCCGACACCTCATCCACAAATTGCCTGTATCGCAAATCATCCAAATTTCCAGAGCCAGTACCGCCATGAAGCACAGATACAACTCTTGCCAGCTTCAAATGTCTTGATTCAGCTGCATGTGTCTAGTGAATACTCTTAGAGTTTTTGCAGAATTCTCGATCACGCAGTTTCTTGAATGGGAGAGCCTTTGCTAATACCGAACAGCTGTAATGTTGTGTTGCAACCACCTATTGCATGCGCAAATGGCAAAACTGCGCAAGTTTCGGCACCAAGAGACAACTGTAGTTCCTTGATGTCCCAGACTCTCCTCTTCCTTTGGCGTCTCTTGTCAAATTTCATGAAAATGAAATTTGTAATTTCATGAAAATGAAATTTGTAATTTCATGAAAATGAAATTTGTTGTGAAGTAGCATGGTAACGCAAAAGAACCAACAAGTCTGTATCGTCTGCAATAAGGGTAGTTGGACCTTGTGCTGCGTTCTCTACTGCTGTTTCTACAATTAAAACATCTGTGTCACCTTGAGCTTGTACCACTGTGCAACCAGCATTTCCTAGCAAACTCCACAAGAAGCGATTGAATCATTTGTTTTTGCTTTTTGCAAAAAATGTTCCTTTTTTACTTGATCACCATGTCACCATTGAAGTGAACTTCAGTTCCAACCACCCCACCCAGTCTTCGAACATGAAAGACATCTTTAGTTGATGGTCCATCTTAGTAACCATCAAAAACAACAATAGGCTGGGTGCACTTGCTGATGTAATCCACATAACCTCTACCAAATGACTGATATGTTGCACCTCTAGGCCATGGAATACGGTGAAGGAGAGAACCGCCGTCGATTACATGCATCACAGTGTTTTCTGGAAATTGAAATCCTCAGGTAGTCCTCCACTGGACCAGAGTGCATCAGCTCATATTAATTTATTAGCGACTCGGGGAAGACCAAATGTATCAAAAAGAACAGGGGAACCAACACACAGCTCAAACTTCAAAAGGCTTGATGAACTTTTACTGTTGTCTTTTGCAGCTGTCAGGATTCGCTGAAATAGCAGTCGTGGATCCACTTGTGTAAAATTACTGTTAGCAGCATGAATTCAACAATGCTGCAGATGTCTTTGTCGTCACGCGACTGTCTTGCCTGGGTACATTCTTTATGCTGCTGACTTGTTTCACAACTCAAGTTTGTCATAGTCTGCATGGCACCATTTATACTTGAGCATGCCGGCAAGGAAAGCAGCCACAGTGCACTCTGTGTATCTCCCATTTCGAAACTTCAAGTTAAACCTCCTGTTGTTTTAATGCTTTTCATGAGTATTTGTTCAATTACAAGGTCTTATCTCATTATGACAAGCCTGCCCAGAATCTGTCACTTTGTCTTATGGTTTGATGGCCGTAGACGTCTGGACGGGTGTCTTTGAGTTGCTACGTCTGCTTCAGTCAAGTATATGTATGAAGATTTTGCATAAGAGTTGTGACCAGCAGCGGCACAGTAAGGCAGCATTTCAAAAACTACTTTTAGGTGAAGCTCCCAATCTGACGTTATTTCTGCTTTTAAAAAAGTCGAAGGATGTCAATCACCTTCATATACTGTAGTCAAAGACTAATGATTGGACTTTGCATGGACAAGTCTGATTTATGTGCTTTGATTTTTTATGGATACCCGCAAGACACTCCGACGAGCATACATCGTCGCACACAGACGTCATGCCAGCAATAAGATCATCATACCTCTTCAGACCAGCTCTCACATCATCATGAAGAATATCATTGGCCATTGATTCTTCTGACGAACTATTCTCTGTCACTGTGGATTCTGAAGACCTATCCTCTGATTCAATCATTTTTGAATATACCAATGGCACTAGGTCGGAAACCAGAAGTGAACTCTCGTGAGGGCATTCCACTGTAATCCAAGGTTCAGAATCAGAAGACACTGGCTGGACATGGCATGCTCCATAGTATACATCTAGTTATGTGATCAGTTGGGATGTCTGAGATGTCTGAAGAATCTGTCTCCAAATTCTGACGAGCCAAAATTTGTGTACAAGCATTGAACTGCTCCACCTCTTGGCATATAATCTGTGTGTTCTGTATTGGTGACATTCCGGACTCCTGGAATTTCTGAAGAACCTGAATTTATTTCTTCATTGGTTTTGGATTGGCGTTACTTGATCTGTCAATATTTGGAAGTGGGATGTTGAATGTTCTGGCTTTTATGATAGCATTCAGTGCTGAGTCTACCAACATATGCCCCCTCACTGCTCTATCCACACTTCTTCCATTTAACATAAGGATCACACTGTTTGATGCATGCACCGTCTCAAGAACTTCTTGAAGCACTGTGCCTGAAATTATGTATCCAATACATCTCAGAAAGCTTATCTCAGTATGAAATCTTCCAAGCCTGGCTAAGAACAAGTGACAGCAGATCACTATCGTTTTGTTTGCAGGCACTAATTTCCTCTAAAATCAGTTGAATTTATTTATAAAAATCATGCATATTAACCAAATTGTGGGTCCTAACTATTAAAATGTAATTAATAACTTTTTGTTACACAATCCTATTTGCTTTTCATCAAATTCAGGTGAAATCAGCAGCTAATTCTCAATACATGCCAGCAGCAGACGAAATCGATGCTTGGGAACAACTAATAATATCTCCAATAGCAGAGAAAGAAGCCACTTCAAGCCCAATTTTATTAAGGGTTTGTATAATGAATAAGCTAATAACTCCACCAGATTAACATGTTTTTCTAACAAATATTATTTTTGATACCTCAAATGAATATATTTTACAGAAAAATAATAGAGTTTGTGAAATTTATAATAAAAATTTAACTAAAGCCTTTTCTGAAAAACACACCAATTTTTATGTTATATAATCTAAATTGTGATTAAAATTCCACATTTAGTATATAAATCTTAAAAAGAAATTATAGAAACAGTCAACTCATTAACCCTGACTGTAGATTGTAAGTTGTTTTTGTGCAAATGCGTATCAGGTTACAAACAAAGTTTGCAGAAAGTAAATGCGGTAAATTGGGGTTTGTGAATTGGCAGCCATTTTGGCGGCCATTTTGCCAGCCATCTTGATTTTTTTCTCGCAAACCAGTGACCAATTGTAAGGTACAGATATTTTAAATTGTCTAACTTACAAAAGAATAAAACTTTTGCCATTTTCAGGGCAAAATATGAAAAGAAATCTTGCAACATGTACCAAATTGCCCTTTCGGCCGCCATTTTGTCGGCCATATTGGTTTTATGTTACGGAAAATTGGCATCTTTTGATTGGTATGCCTGTTATGAAAAGTATATAATCAATGACAAACTTTATTGTTTTATTTTTAGCTGTTTCATAAGAGTAATATGCCAGAAAACAGTAATCACCGGTTTTGTCGGCCATTTTTCCGCCATCTTGAAAAACCGACTTCCGCCACTCCGATTTCGGTAGATTTTTTTTCTGACACCAAGGGATGTTTGAAGATGCCATTTATGCAAAAAAACCTTCTGTTGCAATTTTTTCTAGGTTGGGCCCTCTGGAGCCCTAGAATGACTGGACTATTAGCAGTAGAACAAATACTAACCCAACATATTTTCATAATTTTAGACAATTAATACCCGAATTTTTATTTTGTAGATAAAGTGTTTTCATCTGCACACTGGAGAATTTTTACTTTTAGTATCTCAACATGTATGTCTTTAACTAAATTGCTATTTCGTATGTAATTGGCCATAACTTAAAACGTTAGGCAAAATACTGGACCCGACAAGGAATCACCATGTCTCACGTCGTTTTCTGTCGGAAAATAATCTTTAGTGAATCTTTTATTAACAACACTCTGCTCAAATTATTTGCACCCAACTTGTAAAAACCTGTCCAAAATTGAAAGCATTATGTGTAATGTGTTTGAAAAATAAAGTACCATTTTATCGTATCATACGTTTAGTACAAGTCTAAAATAGAATATGAATCTGACCATGAGTAATACTTGTATATGAAATAGTATCCTGGATGATTTGTACATTATAACCTATATTCGCCCTTTAACAGCTGTTTGATTTCGGCAAGTCAGTTTTCCATATTATTTAGATGGGCTTTAAGAACAACTGTATGCAGTGTACAACCAGAGATTAGTCATGATGGAGGTTGTATCAGAACTCGTAAGGCTCCCTGTCTTTGTGACGTAGATAGTTCCCCTAGTAAAAATATACTTATTCAAATGCTTTAAGTAAAGGTTTATTGACTTCATACCAGAAGCATTAATATAGCTCATAAGCTATCACGCGTCATTTCCTGGAGACTTATTGGTTTAATTTCTAAAACTTAAAAAAATCACCCTCCGTTAAGGAGTCATCCAGTTGCTCAAAATCATGGGGGAGAGTTTCCTTCGTAATACTAATCTAGTATGAATAATTTGTACTGTTGGAGGCTCCATTTTATCATTTGTGGAAACGGTGGAGCAATAAATACTTATTTCTGACCTCAAGCATGATATTATATCAACTGACCATCGTTATTCTTAAAGATATTTTTTTTTAATTTCTCCCCTCTTTAAGCAAAAAAGAACATTTTCCCCGTCTTAAATTAACTGGACCTTGCTTCTTATCCGTGATTTCTGATTTTGCAATAATCACGTATCAGTTTTTGACTTTTCCAAATTCTGATCAATACCCTCATCAAATCTACATTCAATCAATTCTTAAAATATAACCAATTTTTCTCACCCATCATTTTCTATTTTTCGTCTTCGAGTACCTCACGGTATATTCCCTTATTTTTCACGTTATGCTTTTATTTAGATAGATGATTACGGTCTTCAGTACAAGCATAATTGTTTTGAAGTTTGTTACATTTTCTTCGTCTTCGAAATATCGGTTGCTGAATTTGACTGCGCAAGCGAAATGTCTTCCCAAGCAGAACGGATGTAAATTAAGTGGCCAATAGAGTCTGGCGCAAGGACCTTGGTAGAGTTCAATAACTGTCTCGGGACGAGAAAAATCTTGCCAAAACCGCGTGCTTTCATTGAAAATACAAGGCGGCATAATACCTCAGAATTTCGCGAGATCGAGATTTCCTCGCAAGGTACTAGCGTTATTGAACTCCATCCCTGCTGTGCGTGTTCATTAAGGCACTCACGTCCGCAGCTTTATCGGGACTCGCGGGCTGCACTTGCGCAGCTCTGAAAAATACGTTTGTTGACAATGTTCAAGTTACCCATGCAAGGTCACGCGCAAACTGAATAACCTTTGAAATGAGTATGGCTCCCTCGTGTCCACAGTGTCTACCTCAGTGGTTCTGGAAAACCCTTCTCGACCATGATGTCTGTCCGCATCTTACTTGGATGGTCATCAGTTTGTACAACGTCCGTTAGGTTCCGGCTGTTGAATTTTTGAGAGCCACAGGTGGGGTTTATGACGAAGCAATTGGCGCTTCTCAGGAAAACCCCCCGAGGAAAGTACATAATCTTCCAACTGCATGGAGGTTCGGTGATATTCTTTACAGTCCAGAGTCAGTCTTTGAGTAAACAATTAGTATATCCTTCACTGGTTAAGCTCATAAGACCTGTTGCAGACAGTGACCCTTGTAGCGGTGAACAGATTAGTCCCTCGACATCTCCTGCCTGGGTGGAAAGCTTGACGCTAGTCCATCAGTCCCTAGGTAACTACAAAGCCAAGACAGGTAATCCCTACTACTCATCAGTCCAACCTCCTGTTGACGAGCACCTCAGTTTTCACAGCAGTATCCCGTACAGGCTTGGAGAATTTTATCTGAGACAGAGGTTGAGAGAAGCTTGGTAAAACGAGGGATTAACTCACCTTAAAGCGGGAAATGGCATGATATCCGACAACAGTAGATTAGACCATCTCAGTGTCCGAGAGTTTCGGGGACTGTGGAACGCTTGTTGTTGCAGCTAGACAGATCTTTATCGCACCAGTTGCTCCAGCGATGTAGAGCACGTGACCTCGGCTAATAACAATAAACTAATGGAATAGTTCAACACACTACACAACCTTTCATTTAATTGAAAAGTCGGTATTTGTTTGTTGTGTTTCTTTATTAACGACTTGAATAGATTAGCCTGGGTTACCTGAATGGGTCATAACAAAGGGTATTTAGTGCAGAATAAAGTTCATGAATTGGTTTACAAGTCATGTTTGGATCACTTCACGCGTCAGTCCTTGAGTAAAAAGCGCTTGCTAATCAGCTGGAGTGTACGGTAAAATCTCACCTATTTCGAAAAAAATAGTTGCCAAACTGGTCTTTTTTGAATTTTCAAATGCACCTAATATTGTTTTGAATCTCCACAACTTCTCAGAAACATTATTTGTCTGACGGTAGCTATGGTATACACCTTTAAAATGGTATCGCATTTATTTGGTGCTAATTTTCAGTTATCTTTTAGGTATCGTATCTTTTATTCAAAAATGAAAACACAAAATTTCACTAGTCAGCCACATTGTGAGGTATTGCCGTAGTCACAATAATAACTTTCACATCACATGTCCACCACAGTACCAACTAAAAATTCCATGCACTGTTGATCTTGAACCGAGATTAGACGAACGATGTCGTAGTAGTTGTTGGTGTCGTTCTAAAATAGTTGGGGGACACCTGAATAAAAAGAACAAATACATAGAACTTTGCTAAATAGCAAAATAAGTTTTTGTAGTTCTAAACAACACGGGGAATTTAGGACACTATAACTGTGTTAATTTCTGAACCGAAGTATAAATATTTTCTCTTTTCCAGAACTGAATTCAACAAGAACAAGGTATCATGTAATATATAAAATAAAAAGGTCACTACAAGGGACGCAGCACAGTTTAATCCGTCTGAAAAAAGGCAAGCGCTGTAGTCGCTTTGACAGTAACTTATTTGCTAAATTTAGTGGGTGCATATTGAGGTACAGACAAAATGAATTTGTCATTATGGTGCTGCACAATAATAGTTGGAGCCGTTCAAAAGTCTATGTCAATTGTGATCATCAGGACAGGAATTCGGTCTATTGTTGTGATCACGACGGATAGAGAGGTAGACCTAAAAAGGAGAGGCTATAACTAAATAAGCAAGAGTAAAGGCGCTGGGACGTTGACATGCGCCCACGGTTCATTGCACACGATATGTTTCTAGGGGTTAAGGTAAGGTACAACAATCCATTCGTTAGCTGCAGCAACAAATTCGCCTACAGTGCATCGCAATGCGTCTACAGGTGCTTAAAAGTTTAATGAAATACGACAACATGGATTTGACCACTCATGGTATGTGCGCTTGTGCGGCACTTGGCAAAAATTGGTGGTATCTTAATACCTTCAAACAATTGAAGTTTCCGGTAAATAAAAGATTTTTAAGGCTTTCATGAGATAAACAACTTGTCCATTAAGAAAACGAGTGGACGTTATACCAAATTCACTACATCTTTTGTTGTCCTCCGTCTGCTGGGTGTCAGGAGGCGATTTACAATAAGTGACATTACGACTGAAAACAAACTTTCAGAGATCAAAATGATCAGTAAGAGGCGCTGCGCCCGAAAATCGACTGGTGCTTGTCAAGTTTCATTGAAATAAATCTATCAGTTCTCCAGTTATCATGTGGAAATGTTCTTCCCTTAAACAATACTCGGAAAGCTCCTTGTCGATACCAAAATGGCCACTAGGAGGTGCTGCAATCATGTCGCGGAATCTGTCCGAACATTTAAAATTACCGGCGCATTGACATTACATACCTTCGTATCAAGTTTCATTGAAATCCTTTAATCGGTTCTTTCGATCACCATGGCACGCTCTTCTCTCAGCTAAGAGGAGCTGCAATTGTCGATTCCCCACAGAAATCGACTTGTGCCGGCGCATACAAATCACAAAAGTCTAGCTCAGTGTATCAACTTTTAGTGAAATCCGTTCATCGGTTCTTTAGTTATCATCCGGAATGGTTCCTCACCCAAACAAGACTTGTAGAGCCATTGTCGAGAACAAAATGGCCACGAGGACGCAGTGGACGAATTAGTTTCGTCCCTCACCCAACATAATGCAGGTTGAGTACAATCTGACCGGACATTTAAAGCTGTCGGCGCAGTGATGCTACATACCCCAGTGTTAAGTTTTATTGAAATCCTTCGGTCGGTTCTTTAGATATCATCCGGAAACGCGTTTCCTCAAAGGCCGCTGCAGTGGTCAAATCCGACCAAAAATCAAACGGTACCGGTGCATTAGACCTCATTTACATCGGTGTCAAGTTCCATTGAAATCCATTGATCGGTTCTCCAGATACCCTGCGGAAACGCTCTGACCTTCCTCAAAAATATCGAGTGGCCACGCCTCATGACTCCAAGGGCACACTGAAAAGTGGCATGAACAGTTCTAATCATCCCTAAAAAATCCAGCGAGGGTAGATATTGAGCGGACAACCCCACGTTCGGATCAGTGACAAAAATATGGGATCACGAACGCACGCACACACGCACACCCATAATTACGATTTGGTAAATAAAGTTGAAATGGAAATAAAGGGCCTGTACGCGATACCGCGACACTAAACGAGATTTGAGGTGAGTAAAAATTAGGCATTGTCGCACTTCAGCAGCTATTAGCTGATCTGGTTTTTGAAAGTGAACTAAAAGAAAGCCCAATTCTCAAAACCATCAGAGACCACCGTATCAGTAACTGGTCGGCGACCAGTTACTGATACGCTTCTTTCAATACCTAACTCCCTGAACGGTTTGCTGTGTTTCATGGTTTCTACCCAAGTTCCGTTTCAAGATTTATCTCCGTCGAATTTAATTCTCAGTGATGCGAAGAGCTATCTCAGATGGGCCACCCGAGAATTTGCATTAACATTTCCCATCAACGTTAATGTTATACCAGACTTTCAACACTTCGTCCTAGAAATTGTCCTACACAAATTACCTAATCTAAATTCACAAATTAAAATACATAGGCTACAGTGGCGGATCTAGGATATCACAAGGGGGGTGGGCCAACATTTTGTCCGGCTGTAAGCATTTGCACAAACCACGATTGTAGATGCGCATAGCACGGAATGGGGGGAGATCGGGAGGGGGAAAATTTTCTGTTTTTTCCTCTAAAAATCAAACATTTTCTTTGATTTCTCATGTATTATCCAAGAAAAAAGGCAAAAAAAAAAGACGGAGAACGTGTCACACAGAAAAAACTGCGAGTTTCACAGACTCGAAATCACGACTCGACCTGGCTGATTGGACGCGCGTGCTTTACCACTACACCACCACGATTTCACTAATTACTTTAAATTAAGAGACCTAGGCCTACTTGTTTATGGTCCACAGCGTTAGCGCGCGAAACCTACTCCCTTTTGTAATGCTTATTACACGTTTTATATTTTGTGCAATCGGTTCTTAACAAATTTGTTGTATTTAAAATAGTCTTCAAATGCCCAAAAGACCAAATCCGTTTTTCGTGTTGGCAATAATGACGGGAGAATTAATGAGTTTCTGAGTGATGCACTAAGGCTTCGATTAAAATTCACATCTTACCAGCAACTTCTGCTTTTTCATCGTCACTCAGGTTCCATTTTCTTTAAAAAATGAAGTAAATTTTCCTCATTGCACAGTGGAGCAGACGACGGAAACGGAGTCGTAGTGCGCAGCGCCACTACCGGTCGCCTGGCATATCGCGGAAGAGCCTACACTTAGCCATGTTCCGGATTTGACACTTGAAATTGGATCTGAGCTCTCCCCCCAAACACTAAAACTGCACATATTTAAATCTTTTTTCATCCGTATAATTTTAATTACCGGGGTAAATTAATAAACTCAACATTTCCCTACACTCTTGCTGTTTTATTTTTTTTGCAGCAGCCAAGGGGGGGCCCGCCCCCCCCTAAATCCGCCTATGGGCTATCATTTTGAATTTCATCGGTCACCCTTCTTTTCAATTTCCGAGTCTACTATATAATATAAAAAAGGCCAAGTTTTGTTTCTTATCCTTTACGATACCAGGTGGCAGACTTCCAAATTTTGTTTGGTTCAAATCCTGAAATTCTAAGAAACACATGGGTACACTACACAGAATTGCCCCTTAAATATTTGTTCATTCGTTCGTGTGTTGACCTTTGGCCGCTTCCCATCCCTTGACGGACTACAGACTGCTGTATCAGTAGGCCTATGCAACTGGGTAACTGTGATTGGTTAACCACAAAACAGATTTATGTGAGGTTTTGGGAGCGGGAGAAATACAACACACGCTGGTTCCCTGCGTGCTCAGCCCAGCCAGCGCAGCTACCGCCGCACGTATACTAGTGGCACGCAGGGAACCAGCGAGAAATGGTAATCTCTGGTAACGAGCTTGCGACGCACGTATCATTTATCTATTATTCGGGACATATGTCGATCATAAATACAACATAGCATGAACTAAATGTTACAGTTTCACATTTTATTGTGTCCAAAATACTTTACAGGGGATAACAAAGAAGTCCGTTATAAACATGTTACAAATTGCAAGACTCATGCACAGCACATCAACAATCACATTCAAATGAATACTGGTCAAGTTACTGTCAATCAAAAATGACAACAGAGCAACAGAGTTAATAGTTGATTTAGTGAGAGTAGGTGGGGATAAAAAACCCTTCTCAACTACTACCCATAGGCGGCGCACCATGGGGGGGGGCTAGGGGAGCTATTCCCCCCACTTTTGTCAGTGCTGCTCCGCCCAAGCTACCACAGGATACAAAAAGTATGAATATTTAAACATTACTTGACTCACCTGGAGCTAGACATATCTAAAATTGTGCTAAGTGCAATGAGATACATGACTTGGTTAGATAGGACAACTACAGTCCATACTAAAGCTTACTTGGGAAATAGTTCATTATCCATCTTCCCTAAGGAGTATTTACTAGGCAACCAGCATAATTGCACAGAGCCTAAAACTCCTTTAAACATCTCATATAAACAAATGTGTTCAGTAACTTTAGTAAGAAATCCACAGTATCTAAAAATAAATCTACCTAGTTTCCATCAAAGGCAGTGCCATCATGGCTCTTCAAACTTCCCCAAACCACTCAGAGACGCTGAGCTCAAATAACTATAAACTCTTTGGCTCATTCACTCGGTACTGATTCCAGACCACAGCCTTCAACCCCCACCTGATATATGTACTGAAACCACCATAGACTGAACTCTAATAAGCAGAATAAACAGTCAAGTCTATGGGTTCTTTAAAGGATACTGAACCATGTTTTGGTGACTTCACCAACTGTTCTGTCACCTAATGCTTATTGGCATACCACTTGAGTGATGAAAGTAGGATTAAATTAAAACCTCATACTCCCTATGTCACAGGTTGGATATTATGGTTTTTGGTCTTTCCTACAGTTGCCCTGTAACTAGCGTAGGTCACGTTTGCCCTTTTTAGCAGACTTTGGAAACAGTTTTCAAATTTTGCTCCAACCTTTTGAGAGTTGTCGTGGGTTACAGAGCTAGTATTTTGCTTCAGATAATTGAACGGGAGAGTCTCGTTTAATATCTGTTAATGGGCTAAAACTGGGTTTGATATCCTTTAAATCTCTCAGTTATTACCAAGGACTACAGACCAAGTCTTATACAGATGTAGCCTTGGAGACTGAACACATAAACACTAATGGTGCTGGTAGTACATCACACATGCAGGACTAAGTGTAGGCCTCAGAGATTCAGTGGTGCCCGCGGTAGAAGTACCGTCTAAAAAGTCAATTATTCACCTGCCGTGGGTACCAAAGACCGCATTAGATGTCTCTCATGCACAGCACAATCGTCTAAATACAAAATTAGTATTATTATTATTCCTTAAAGCCAGATTGCGAGCTTATACTCCAGGCTCACAGCAAGAGTGACTATTACATTGGTACACTTGTATTTCAATTGACTTTGCAACAGATTGCAAAAAACAAGTGCATGTGCCAACCCAAAATCAATCAAATGACACACAGGTGATTGTCTATTTGGTGGGCAGGCAGTTTCTATTGGAAAGAAGAAACTTCATCAACTCATACCTCAATGAGCTCGCAATGCTATTACATAAAGCGACCACTGTGGATTGAATGTTCTACAACTACTGAATTATGATGCTTTAGACTAGTATCCCACAATCCCTTGTGGATATGGCGTTTTACGCAATCTGTTAAAAGGTAGTCTTGTCGTGACATGATATTACATTCGTGAAAACAATTCAAATTATAAAAGCAGGCAAGCTAAAACTTCTAGTTTTCTAGAACAGTGGAAAACATGAGAACGTTATTTGTTAAATACATCTCGTAGATCTTGAACGTCCAAAGTGGGCGCAGTCTTGCCTGCAGTACACAAAGTTACGCTATCCACTATCAGCTGGCAAAATGCAAGGCATAAAAAGTCTTCCTATTTAACAAAAGAGTGGCCATAACTAGGATAACCTAGTATAAACCTAAAAGAATTCAGATGTAAATATTACTTTACAATCAATTGAGCGCGGAAGACTCGACCAAGCAAGACAAATCCAAAAAGATCTAAAACCTTTAAAGCACCAATAAATACATTAAATTGAATAAATTGATTCAAACGAAATTGTTCAATTTATAATGAATGCTGTATACAAAAGATAGATGTTTTGAGTTTCTAAACACATCCTAATAATACAGAGATTTGATAGACAAATGACTGCACGGTATTCACACTTTCACTGAACAGCTATTTCATGCTCACATGGACTTTTCTCTCATACATCAAACGAGTTGAAGACTTGAAACACACAGGATTGGACACACACAGCATTCTAAATTAGCAAGAAGTGGGACAGTGAAAGTAGCTGGCCACAAACCCTTCTCTATGGAGATTCATTTTAAACTAAAGTCACTTACAGCGAATACAGAATCTTGCTGACCAAAGCGATGAGATTCAGACACGGAGGGGTTACAACGGAGCATGCTACGGACAACGCGCATCACTCCTTCAACAACAAATGTCAGCGCCAAATGACAACTGTCAACGAAATTCTTTCCAATATTCAATTAACGATAATAAATGACAGTACTAAGATTCCAATCAAGTTTGTCCTTCAACAGTTCATTAAAACAGATCTCAGGCCATTCATTATTCACCGGTCCTTTTTCACGGCATTTGTGTACTTTGAAGTATGTTAGAGAGACACTGATGATATACACCCTTCAGTTACAAACACAATATGGCAGACAAAAGAGATTTCATTCTGTAAAAACTTTCAACAAAAAAGTTAGAAAATGCCTTTTTACTTTTGACAGGGCTTTTTGCAACCATTCTGTAACATTTGGTCAAATTTAAAGCATTTGGTCAAATATAAAGCATGTGCGGCAATTCAAAAAGCCCATGAAAACAGAAATGTCCCACAATGAAAAATTTTTATCACGTGTCAACTTCAGTATAAAGCGAAAGTCTATTATTTTCAGCTTCAAGTACAGTCCCGTAAATAGTCCACGATCGTTACAACAATATTTATGAACTCACTGTCAGACATTCGTACAATAACACAGAGAACAAAAATTCCCGAATATGATCCAGGTATTTAGTGCTTCAAACACAGGGGACATTACAGCAAAAACACAAACGTTACATATGTAATAACTAAAACAAAAAAGCTTTAAACAACTTTATACACGCGTGTAGACTGCACTGGCTCAATCATCCTCCAACAGCTGTTTCTTCTCCAGGTGTCCACTGTCTTGGGATAATCTATACATGGGGTTCTCAAAGTTGGTCGACTGAAAAAGAAGCGTATTACAGTTACTCCTCACTTACATCGAACACTCACCTCATTTTGCACACCCAAAATTATTTGGAAAAATAATATTTTGCCCGTTATTTTACACGAGGCAAAATGGTGGGAATTTTTTGCCTCACCTAATTCATACAGTCACTTTTGAACTTCGGAAAATATAAAGGCAAAGCCCAGTCATTAATAGGGCCATCCCAGATTACACAGTGACACTCAAATCTCACTGTATTTACCCAGAATGTCATAAACATGCGTCAGGCACATTTGTTGTCTCGTTTTCATGCCACTGGAGTTCCACATGTTATTCGCTGTTGTCTGATTCTTTACAAGTTTTTCTCAACTGGATTACTCTATCCTTCCTTTCAATGTCAACAAAGTATTACTGCTTTGTTGTGGGCTGCAACTCTGCAAAAGTTTGATAAACTGGACCCGTGGATGTGTGATCTGAACTTCTTTGCCTTCCCGACATAATGATAGACACGAAAATGTGCCTGATTTCCAAAACTAGGTCACGCGCTTTCTTATCTCCACGAGTCGCAAATATGAGGCGAAAGGGGTGACCTGCATGAGTGTAGTGTACCCAGAGTCATATGTTTCCCCAGTGATGGGGTAAAGTACTCTTGTATCAGAACAGGATAAAGCAATTAAGTTACTGTTAATTAGATCAGGTTGGCAACCTGTAGGTATCATTTAATTAAATTCACACACGGGCAGTTGGCAATGCTTGATTACTCAATTACTTTTGCATACTTGTCAACTAAGCAGTCTTGTGTATTCAGTTCATTTGGTGCACCCCGACTATCAGAAAAATATATTTCTTTTGCGCGAAATAAGTGAAGAATTACAGTAAAGCTGTAAACATCATATTGTTCATAACTAACAGGAGTTCACTATATGGTTCATAACTAAAGGCAGTTCACTATATTGTTCATAGCTAAAGGCAGTTCACTATATTGTTCATAACAAATGGGAGTTCACTATATGGTTCATAGCAAACGGTAGTTCAATATATTGTTCATAGCTAACGGTAGTTCACTATATTGTTCATAACTAAAGGCAGTTCACTATATTGTTCATAGCTAATGGCAGTTCACTATATGGTTCATAACTAACGGCAGTTCACTATACAGTTCATAGCTAATGGCAGTTCACTTGAGGGCTTCTCAAGTTTGAGTAGTATGAAATCGCCAAATTGTTTCTTACAAAAGCACTGTACCCATCTGAACTATCCTCTTTCACAAAGGTAGAAAAACACACCTCATGACTGAATCACTTTTCAACCCGTTTGATACTCTGGAGTTGAGAGTGGCAACTGAAGAGTGACACATGGCACATTCAAGGATATTAGACGTTATCTGCTAAGTTTATCAATTACGTAGTGTCACAATGCAAAAGAAAACAAAACCTGTGCTGGCATAAGGAGGATGATGAAATATTTTTGGTATAAAGTAAACCACAGCAGCCGTGAAGCTGCAGTCCGACAAATGAGCTGCATTATGGGTAAACATTGTTGAATATACAGAGACAGTATGATAACACAGAGAACTAACAGTGATGAGTCAGTGTCAGCCAATAGCAGTCTTAGAACAAGCGTCACCTACCTCACTAGGCTGCAAGTCATTATTAAAGGGCATCTCTTCACCACCCACTGCTCCCTCGTCATCATCATCATCTTTCATGTAGAGAGGGTTACTAATCTCTAGATTATTGCTCTCTTTCATCCGCCGATGACCAAACTGCTTGACCCTGTAACATCACCGCATGACATTCACCAGTACACAGGCAATAGCAGACACAATTCATCCTAGGAATACTGAAAAAACCTTCTCACGCATTTTTAGCATCCAAAATACAATTTTCATTTTCATTGCAAAATTTGCATTATCTTTTCCATAAAAATAGGCTTACGTAAAAATGTTTTCTATGTTACCATGCATATTACTGAATGAATGAACTACCGAAATGACTCCAAAATGCCATTCAACAATTTCATCAGTATTACATGATGGCATTACAGCAGAAATTCACAATTTAACGGCAAAATTTTTCGAAAGTCGATGTTGACTGCTTCCTTCCTCAGTGACACCCTGTCATGTAGTGGGGATCAAGATGACTTCATAAACGCGAAAAGGATAAATGCGCCATCGTCTCTGTTCATGACAATGGATTCTTTTCTAATGCAGATGGATTCCTTATTCTCCTTTTTCTAGTGCCACTTTCACTATCAATTATTTTTGCATTTGCCAGTCAATCACATGATTGTTTTTTTCTTGCGTGATCAGTGATGGCTGATTTGCTAAATTCATTGAGAGAGGCTTTCCTGTGCGACCAGGTGAAAGCTCTATAACCGTCATGTCCTCAACGTCCTTATGATGTTCAGCCATTCTATAACCAAAATTTCTACCAGTTTCACCAACATAAATACTCTTGCATGAAGCACAAGGAATGTTAACAAGACCACTACAATCTGATCAAGTTTGAGTCTAATACTGAAATAAAAACTTACAAAAATTAGCAACGTTGCGTCCGCATCTCATGGACTTCAGCTTAAAAAAAGAATCCAATGTCATGGACAGGGACGATGGCGCATTTAAACTTTCTCGTATTTATGACATCATCTTGACCCCCACTAAGTCACAGGGTCACAATGAGAAAGGAAGCAGTCAATATTCACTTTCGAAAAGTTCTATCAATTTCCTGGATTTTTAGAAGAAATTTCTACTGTAATGACTCCAAAATGCATTTTTACTTATGAGTTCCAAGTCTTTCCCACAAGTTTTAATCAATTCCTCTCAGTTATAACCCTTTTTGATGAGTTTTCCAAGCAGAGAAACTACTTAGTCATTTCCAGGGTTTACAGTTTTTCTGTGATAAATAATCCAGTAAACCACCAAGAGGGTGGAATGAAACAATTCAGTGACCCAGATCAGAAATACTAAGAACAACAACCTATGAGCCAGATATGATGTAACAAACCATACAATCAACATCACACTTGAAGGATACTTTAATAGAATGAATACTGGATGAATGTCATTTATAAGTGGATGTTCTATAATATATTTTCTCAGCCAACATTCCAAGGTAAGTCCCAATTGGACAGGGCTGTGTTTCGCAATGCCAACTTGGCGTGACCCCGCTAGTCTTAACATAATTTCACTGCACATTACAAATGAAGCGTGTGACCTCAGTAGCCTTCACTCGCCAACACCTTGTGTTGCGCGATGAACCTCAAAACTGTGACAGTCCAAGATCATGACCTTTGACCCAGAGACTCACCCTCTCTTTCTACGCCTGTGCAGACACACACCCAGTACTATCACAGCCACCAGTATACAGACAATGATGGGGATGATGACAGCTGCCACCATACCTGACAAACATAAACACCAAATTAGGCAATGGATGCTATCGTTCCTCCAGATGAAATACTTGATGCCAAAATATATATAAATCGAAACTTCTGGAACTCCCTTTCCCAGATGTTGCACAGCCGATTGACTCCATCGACAGGGGAACAGCTTTCCGTTGATGTTTCTACACAACAACTACTGTCAGATTCCAATTAACCAACTCATAGTCCGGGACTCTGGAGCTGTTGCCTAGGAACACTGACAGAGAACAAAGCAATTTTCTCAGAAATTGAACAGCTGCTATTCTGTAGTAGATGAAGCCAGTTGGCTCTTCGACGTTTATGAAAATACTGAATTAGGTTCCAGAAGTTTAGATTGTTAATGACTTTTTTCATCAAACACAGTCACAGATCATAAAACAGGTTAAAATAATCGAACGTTAACAAGTCTTTAGCTAAGATTACCATTAGGCAGATAAGTACAATGTTATTTATTCAAGTATCTTAACACAAATATCAAGGAAACTTCACTTAAAGCGATTATAACATGGTTTTTCACCACGAAAGCTTCTTATTTCGACCATTTATCGTTATGAAATTGGTCTCAAAATATTTCTTACTCTAATTGGAGGAAATTTCAGGGTTTTGAAAGACCTAACCATTCCTTAAAGCTTATGACCAGACTTTACAAGTTGGCTTATCACAACGTCTCATTTCACGTGTCAAGCGTGCTCTCAAGTGTTCGTTCTTTGCAAACTCAGAAACAGTCCGAGACCAGCTTTACATCAATAAGTGGTCGAAATCAAAAATTTGCTTTTTGGACAGAATGCAGTTTTATAGCGGCCTACAGTGAGTTCCACACAACAACGCGGTACGAAGACCTCCCTCTACCGTTCAGTACGTACTTGCAACACCAGTAGTAGCCGCACCAGTTGGTGTAATGGACGGAGAAGCAAAGGTTTCGCACCGACTACCATGCCACTTGTCTGTACAGCTGAAATAGGAGTGACAGTCAAAAAATCAAACAGAGCAGCTTACAATGAAGCAATAATGTAACAGTGGACTAGGACAGCGCTTGCCTACCAATAAGCCTCGTCTCAAAAGTCTAGTGTAAATGACTAACAAACATATTGCCAGACAGCGATTACAACAGTCACGACATAAGGTTATGTAGGAAATGAGGAAAGAATGTCCAAAGTCAGACAACTTCCGAATATTACATCTCAGAAATGGCTGATTAGATTCAAATGAAACTTTCAGATATTATGGTTTATGCATTGTTCTCCAAATTGTAGACAGAAATTATTTTGAAAATATTGAGCTTGTGTACGGGGGGGGGGGGTCAGTGTTCTCCACGACCAGTTTTGACTCGACACGATAACGACTTTGGATTTTGCCGCGTCGAGTTTGGGGAAAGCGCGTCAAGTATTGCCGCATCAGGTTTAAAACCTTGGCTGGCTTGGCACTTCAGCCCTCAGCATCAAATCAGAGCCTGATTTTACCAACAGTAAACATAATTCACTTTACTAAGAGGCAGTTAACAGTACCGTATTCGCCGTAATAAGGCACCTGGGGTGCTTAGTAAAATTCGTTTCCGGGGTGAGGCGCTTATTGTAACCCAAGGTGGTTGAAACCCAGTTACCGAAACGGGTGACATCGAAATCTAGGATTCATCAAATTTACGCTACTATCTATAGCCTATGACAGACTTTCTGCTATCAAACTTCGTTAACTTGTTAAATTACGATTATTTCACAGAAAATTGTGCTGAAATCCCAGGGTGAAAAATCGATGATGCGCCACTGCCTCGCAATCGTCGACAGGACAGCTTGAATAAAAATATACTTTCGACTCAACAAATTACCTGAAATCCTCACTTAAGTTTTCCAAATAGCGTCCCTAACATTTTAAGTTCCTGTGGAGTCGGTATTAAGAACAAGAAAGGTTCAAATCTGCGCAAGATCGTACCCAACAACATGAGAAAAATCTCTGGACGAACACACGTCGTAGTCACGTGACCTTTGTTTTGAAGATCGTCTGCGTGTGTTAGTGAACGAGCGCGTGCGTGTCATCAGCGTTCATTTGCCGGAGTAAATAGGTGTGCATTGTAACTGAAGAAATAGCACAAGCAGTATCACGAGAACGCATTTTATTTAGCACTTGCTGATCACATCGACTATTAAAACGTGTGAGAATTGTCTCAGTAGGGCCTAAGGTCGGATGTCATTGAATCGCCGGGTGACTGGAGGGATGACTGGGTTATTTTCCGCGAGATTCGGGGGCGGAGGTGTCCACTATCAGTGGGGCATTTTATCAGGTATTTTACTTTAAAAGCACCAATTACGAATACATTAAACAAGTGATTAATGAAGCAATCCCTCTTAAAAATAATGCAACAGTTTTACGGCATTAGAAACTTTCTGAAAATAGTGCCAATGTTTATTTCTTGCTGATATGCTACCCGTAGCTTCATGGATAGTTCCGGAAGACTGATAATGTCTGCGATGACAAGTGATAGGTATGTAGCGCACGCTTCCTGGCCATGTACTTTTAACAACAAGTTATTTTATTCGTGAGACAGTTGTCAGCTGAATTGGGCTCTTCGATTACGATTCGTGGTTTTCACGTGTAAGCCCTACCTAAGTGTCAAAAAGTAGGTCACACCTGACCAGTTCAGTGTACATTTTTGAAACATATATACCGTAAATACCAAAAGTGGAGATGTTAAGGCTATGATTAGAGAAAAGACAGCGTTGACTACTGATATTGAACTCTAGAAATTTGCATCAAGTTTGGAATTGGTATTGTGGAGAACACTGGGGCTATCAAAAATGGACTTTTATAAGAGTCCTAAAAAAATCAAAAACTGTATGAGATAAGTGAAAATTAACAAAATTGTGACACTGTTTTTTGAAATTTCATCTTGAACGTTTGTTGTAAACAAAATTTGGTCATGTCATTAGTACTGTTGCTTTGCTATCAATATACCTTCCTTTTCACCTAATTTCAGCTAAAAAGACATGGGCACGAAGCCCAACTAATGGCTGATTGATATACAGTAGAAAATCAAATTCCAAATGCTTTCTGATTTCAGAAAACATTTACTGACCGATTAAAATCTATAATTTGTGGTTACAGATACACAAATACAATTGTCGATACGGTCCCACAAATATAATACAAAATGGTGGAACTCTAAGCCTAGGATCATTATCCCTGGTCGCTAGTTCACTCACCTGCACTGATCGCAGTGCCGAGTGTCAGGGTTACAACCAACACATGTACCTCCGTTGAAGCAGTACGTTTTGCAAGGCGAGAACTCCGTACAGTTTACCCCCGACCACTGTGATGTGCAGCTAAAAACAAACGTTTAATGTGAACAGTGATTTATTCAGAATACTCAAAACGATTGATTAAGTAAACTGATCAGCCAAAAATGCTCAAGAAGAAGTACTTATCTCACAATACCCTTTTCATTGAGAAATGAATCAAAGTCCAGTTTTACACCAACCAATATCCTCAAAAGAAAAACCGACAGGATTTCTATTGATGGACAGAGCAATAGAACTTGGTTTGAAGAAGGTATTAAGGAATCGGTAAAGCAGAGTTACATTTTTAAAAACACTATTCTATGATTAAAACCATAAAAATAGTAAACTCAATGCGTGACATTTAAAAAGACAATTATTGAGCCCTATGCCCCAATGTTGTCATTCCCAAAATGTTGATCGTCTTTCTGCAACTTCTGACGCAGGAAATTCTACCCTCGGTCAAAAATACATCACAGTGTAAGCGTTCGTTAAAATGACTCCATTCAGTGAAATGTTTCTGTATGCCCAGTCCATGGTTGTATCCCCAAGCTTAGCGTGTATGACTTTCAAAAACACCACATTGATGAAAGGTTACCCCACACTTACTGGCAGACCATCTTCCCCTCAACGACAACACAAGTGCCACCATTGGCACACGGTCGACTACATTCGCTCCCTTCACACTGGGCACCACTGAAACCATGGCGACAATGGCAGACAGCTGAGCCACCTGGATGGAGAAATAATGCGTTAAAATGGATTACAGGATAATACGGCCGAACATTTCCAGCATTCTCAACCACTGGATTACACACAGTTCAGCGGTTCTCCCATAGAACAGCTAGAAGATGAGACGTGCCGCCAAACAATGGTGAAGGCAGGCTAACACTGGTGTTGACATGAGTATGAATTTTCATCTCTTGGTATTCCCACGAGTACACTTCTTCCTCGATTGTTCCAATACGTATTCCACACACTAGAACAAACATACCTCACAATCAATAATTTTTAGATAACTAGCTATGGAACAGAAATAAAAGAAACCTGAAGTATGAAGTAATTAACAAGCACATGACTCAACAAGTCACAACAGTGCTAACAGCGCCCCCTAGGCAGGCAGACAGGCAACTCACCGAGTTGTACGCATGTTCCACCGTTCTTGCACACCAAGTGATCACAGTTGGAGAATTGTGAACAGGTGGGGCCAGCCCAACCAGGGTCACACTCACAGGTCAAGGATGTTCGGTTCACAAGACAGGTACCTGTAAGCAGACATCACAGCACTTATGACAGAAGTATACATGCCCAACTCACCCTACTAGAGTTGGTGCTCTGATTTGGGCCCATTTCTGCGAAACTGAAACAACTTCGCTGTAACGGGCACAAAATTCACAGTACACACAGATCCACTGATTAATAACAAAACAAAGAACTTTATCCTCAACAACTGTATTTACATATAAGATTCAAGTTCAGGGCTTGGAATGACCAATGACAAAAAACGCGGAAACTTTGAAACTTTTACGCCCCAAATCATGCCCGATAACCAGCTTTGAAATGGTCGATGTGAACCTTTCCCCGACAAAAATCGGGAGGACTAAAAAAAAAAAAAAAAAATGTTACTACCATCAGTAGCATGCGTCTGCGTCCTTTTGACTCGCCCGTCCACTCCCAACCCACACATTTTTGGCTGCAGAGCGGTAGTATTTGTCGCCGCGCTTAACAATAACACGAGACGCCATTGAAAATCCAACCACGCTGTCCCAGATGCCCCAGCAATGTTGACAATTTTACGTTCCTCCGAAACATAAAGAGCAACTTCCGCTTTCGAGGTGAACGTCGTCTGCAACGCCGCAGTAAGAAAGGAATTTGCCGCAGAAATTTTATATCAAATCCGATTTCTTTACGCGGAAATATTATAAAAAAAGCGGAAAGCACATTTGAAAAAAGCGGAAATCCGCGTTTCCGCGGAAAATTCCAAGCCCTG
>NMRA01000031.1:1176983-1192493 GCA_002633005.1 Phoronis australis | reverse complement strand
GCATAAGGTGATAGGATGCCTCCACAGGCCACATAAGGTGATAGGATGCCTTCATTGGCCACATAAGGTGATAGAATGGCTTCATTGGCCACATAAGGTGATAGGATGCCTTCATTGGCCACATAAGGTGATAGGATGCCTTCATTGGCCCCATATAGTGACAGAATGGCTTTATTGGCCACATAAGGTGATAGGATGCCTTCATTGGCCCCATATAGTGATAGAATGGCTTCATTGGCCACATAAGGTAATAGGATGCCTTCACTGGCCATATAAGGTAATAGGATGCCTTCATTGGCCACACACACACACCCACACCTACACAAACACAGTTTCAAGGACCCATTATCGGATCTCAAGAAGTCTCATACAGTATACAATTCCGACTAACCTTCTCCATTACTTGTAATTATCATGCTAGAGCAAAATAAAAATATGGAAAAAAAAAACCTTCTCCATTACTTACCTGTTTCAGATGTGTAATTCTTCTGCTTAGTACCATGTGCAGTGACGATAGCTGGCCGTTGGCCCACAGAGAGAAAGAGGAGTTTGGTCGCACCACCAAACTTGTGCATACTGTACGTTCCGTTAGCTTGAGTGGAGTACACCAGGCGATCATTGAAAATGTCCACCGTGACTGGCATGTGAGATTTGACTTAAACAGAAAAACAAACGAAATGAGAGTTGAAGTAACGTAAAAATAGCACACGAGCTCTGAACAGGACAGTGATACATACACACACATGAGCTCTACACAGGACAGTGATACACAGAGGATAACT
Source organism: Phoronis australis (assembly GCA_002633005.1). Classification (NCBI taxonomy): domain Eukaryota; kingdom Metazoa; phylum Phoronida; family Phoronidae; genus Phoronis; species Phoronis australis. Next base: position 1,191,711 of record NMRA01000031.1, on the reverse strand, counting down.
AGAAGTATTAGCATGCATTATCTCACAACTTAATCATTTTTCCCCGATTCAGGAAACAAGCTGAAGAAAATCCTGAAAGAGGACTGATATTTCATAGCTTTTCGTAGATGCTACAATGAACAATACAAATCGTAAATCCTTTTGTGAAAATGCAACCACCAGTCCATTCCATCAAAAAGTGGTCTACGGACTCACAACGCAACCTACCTAGGTCAAACTGTTTCACTACATGTCTGTCAGTGCCATCAATGCGTACTGTCTCTATCCTGCCCAATTTGGCATCAGTCCAGTAGAGCCTTCTGTTCCTATAGTCAACGGTCAGACTGGATGGCCACAGCACATTAGTGGAGACCACCACCTTGCTCTTAGACCCTTCCATGTCAGTGACGAGGATACCTGGGCTGGAGCCCCACTCAGTCCAGAACAGCTGGCTATAGTGAGGAGATCAGAGCATGACTATCACTGGTGAACACTAATCATACATAAGCTGAAACAATGCTCAGCCAGCCCAGAACAGACGGCCTCTTAGATTAGAAAATGTTAGTTCAGAACAATGCTATTATTGTTGTTAAACCTTCACAAGAACACTACAGTTTCCCAAATCACCAGAAGTTCAACTGATTTTTCCGTGGAAAATCCATACAATGTCTTACAAATATCAAGGTTACAAGAGGTCACCATGATATCAACAGAAGAGGGACAAGAATCCACCTTCCTTCATATTTCTTGGCTATGTGCAGTAGTTTTCATGGAATACAGAGTAGGTGAAAAAACACTAGTGTCTCACCTGGACTCTGGGTCGAGTGCAATGTCATGAGGGTTATCGAGGTTGGTCGACACTACTGTGCGCACAGCGTATTTATCCAAGGCGACCATCTTGGCCATCTTTATGGCTGCTCGGTCAACCCAGTATATACAATCATTGATCCAGTCGTACGCTATACCACGTGGTTCAACCACACCAGGAATCTGGAAAAAAACATCGGTATGGTAGTTCTACATTTCTTCAATTTCAACTAGAGCTCAAATGACACGACTGGCAGTAAATAACACATAACCAACACAGCTTGAAGCTGTCGGCCAACTACACCTACTGATTATGCAACTCACGAATAGTGTTTAGACCCTCAGCTGAGGACGGAAATGTCCGAGTCTTCCAAAACAAATGTTCGTAGCAAGTGACTTTTATCTGCTCAACATTGTCACGAACAATGAAAAACCAATTCCATCCCAATATTGCTTAGCTCTTACAAATGCGAACTTTACACTACACCAAATTATAACAAAACTAGGATATATCTATTAGCACTGACTTCTGTGTTTTATACCATATGGTCTTGATACAACTCTGCAACGATAGAGAGCAATAACCCATTGTACGGTCACCTTACACGTTAACTGCATAGGGAAGTGAAAACATCTAGGTTAATATCTTTAACTTGGCTGTGGTATATGTTGAACTAGATGTTATTAGATTCAGATGCTGTGCCTTCCTTCAGCCTCATAACTACAGGTAATAAGTGCAACTATATAACATCGCCTCCATGTAAACACCATGTGTAGTTTACATAACACTGGTTACACAACACTATCTACAGCTTACCTGTAAACACTTGTAAATGCGTGTTTATCACACAACACTTACCTTCAGAGTAACCAAAGTGTATCTATCAACACTTCGCTTTCTTCGTCTGGGCTTTATAACCACAGTCTGAATCGTCTTATTGGCGGCGTAATTTGTAAGAATCAATCGCGGCTCGTCGCCCGTCATATTCACTGTCATCCCCATAATGTGCAGCTGATTAGCGGAGCTTATCAGCAGGGGGTGAGGTTTTTCCTTGTCGACATCAACAGCGTAAATAGTCTGTTCAACTTCAGTAATAACCAGAGATTCTCCATCTGAAACACAGACACGCTAATTCACTAATGAACAAGGACATCCTTTATCAGCCATCAGGATAGTTTGGGCCCGCTACTAATTCTGGTTTGTGCAGTGTAAACAGACAAGAGTCCTACAGTCTTAGATGGCATGTTAATTCAATACGTTACTCCAGCCATGGCTGGAAAGGTAAGTCTTCACGACTACATGACTCCAGCAGACAGGGGTTGGACCCACCACTTCAGGCCAAGTGTCTTACACAAGGGCACAATATGGCGGACAGGTGAAATCTCGTTTTGTCAAATTTCTCAACAACAACTTTTCATAATTTACTTTGCTTTTAGCATGGTTTGTATGGCGTAGCACATGCAGCTATGTCGTAAGCCTATAAAAAATAAAAATGTCAATTTTAACAATTTTTGTCCCAAATTGAAGAACTTTTACCATAGTTCATAGAGTCAGCTTGAAACACTAACCATCCTTTTCTGGCCAACAGATGGCATTAGTCCAGTTGTTCACATGTTTGTGTACGAAGCCAGGGTCACAGTGACATTTGTAACCCAGCGTGTCGTCCTTTCCATATAAGTTTGTACAGCGCTGGTCACAGACACCCCACTGTAGACACTCATTAATATCTGAAACAGACACCTAATGCAATATTGAGACCATATCAACAAATATCTACAAAACTACAGACTGATAATAAGCTAGTAAAGTACAGATTTTCTGAGAGTAAAAAGCCTGCAGACTTTGTACCAACATGTCCTTAATTGTCTTTCTACTAAAATTTAGCACAAAAGAAAGATACATTGGCTCCATGAATGGCAATTATCGAATAAACAATAAAGTAACATGAATACCCTGGAACTAAGTCTCTCAATAGGTATAATGCTGTGACTAGCTCAACAGCTTGCTTGGACGACGAATCCCAGATGAACCCACCTTGGCATGTTTGACCATCTGACATTAACTCCTGCCCCCGAGGACAAAGGCACTTCACCCCTCCAAAAGGCAGGTCCTGACACTTATGAGAGCAGCCAGTCGTGTTACTGCTACAGTTGGCTGGAACTACAGAGAATCACAAGACATGAACAAATATTGAGCAACAATTTCACCGAACTGGGATACAATAAGAGAGACAGCTTAAATTTAATTTTTAATTGTTCATAATTCATGAAGATTAGTAGCAAGTTCTGTACTAGCGCCACCATCTGGCATTGAGAAACACTGAGCATTCACAACAATTCTTAAGTTCCGGTAAAATGAAAAGGTGACATTTTTTGCCCGAAACTGACAACATTTTACTCAACATAACATAGAGCAAACATCAGTTTGGCACAATAACGTACCTTTGCCAAGATATCGTTTTATTATANCTTGACTACACCTGGTTGTGTTCTGATCTATCAGGGCTTACCTTGACTACACCTGGCTGTGTTCTGATCTATCAGGGCTTACCTTGACTACACCTGGCTGTGTTCTCATCTATCAGGGCTTACCTTGACTACACCTGGCTGTGTTCTCATCAGACTCATCAGAGCAGTCAGCAATGCCGTCACACACTTGTGACATACTGATGCACTCGCGTGTCTTGACGCACTTGAAGTCTGTGTCGGTACACTCCGTTGTTGAAGGACCTACAAGCAACAGTGACTAACTATAACAAAATCCCGTAAATAAGGCGATAACCTTGTAATCAAGTAATAAATGTATATCTGTATTTAAGGTTATGGTCTTGCATTTGGGAAAGTTGAATTCTTTTAGCGAAAAGCCATCTTATGAATTTTGATCTTTACAACACATGCTATTTGGTTTCAGTATTACTGCAACATTTTAACGGAAAGATTTTAAATGGTATTTATGACTGTGGTAATGGATGGTTGGCAGAAAACACAACAAATATCAGCTAGCACTGGACTATATTAATATTATATTCATATTATTATATTCATAACTGAACTCAACAAGCTGTGCTTTGTAGGTCACAATCCTTTTGAGTAGACAGCAATATGTCATTAACCGTCAGTAAGCTAGTAAAAAGGCTAGCATCAGGGATTTCCGAAAGAGCCTCCATTGGGCTTTTAAAGCTGGGGAGGACTTTTTCGGGATTGTTTTGCATTTCTGGCACAGCGCAAATGTAACAGAAATGTTAAAAATTCATTATTTTCTAAATTTGGTGCTTTAAAGGACCGTCAAAATATTTCAAGTTCATCAACGACTTGTCAGTGAAGTCGTCGCTGGACTACACTACAATAGCCAAACTGATTAAATGAAACCCGGCTAGTGACCCAACGTTAAAATATAAGTAGAAGAAACAAAACACAGCCTTCGATGCTAAAACCACCGAGTTGAGCGTCGTAATCTATTATTATTATTATTATTATTATTATTATTGTGATATTTAAAATGAGGGTGGCCTCTTCAGTGATAGCACTGCTTTCCAAGAGAGCCCTCAAAATCTCAAGTCCATTGACTTACTTTCTCTTGCACAGCTTTAAAGTCCACTGACAAATGATGGAGTTATACTGGCGTCCAAAAGGCAGCACTACTTTTCTGAAATAGCTACCCCATGGGGGCTTTTTGAGGAAGCACAATCAGGAAAAATGGACGGTATATTGCTAAGATGAAATTAACCATTTCATGACTTCAACCACAGTATTGTAATGACAGCACAACGTGATTTCCCTTACATCCAAGTTCATCCGAGTTGTCGTCACAGTGTTTGATGCCATCACATTGGAATGTACTGGGGATACACACGCGCAGATTGTTACAAAGGAACCGTCCAGGGGGGCAGGCCTCCGTCACTGGAAAATGAACAGTTGGAAGTCACCAATAAACTGTAAACTGAGCCAGGTCGCGAGAGTGGTACTTATCTACACAGGTATCACTACTATTGTAAACAAAAGTGATATTTGCACTAAATACTAACTTTCTAAAATAACAACAACTATTACTTCAGCGTTAACATGGTTTATACAAAACACGTCTTTAAAAAAATTTAGGTAAATTTTGAGCACTTTCAAACACCTGTATTTAGATTTTGGCCTGAATTTCAAAACAAACACAAATTCAGAGCAATTAACATTTATTCTGTCATACCAACTATTAGTGCAATTTTTGTAGTCTGAAAGTGAACAATCCCCACTTTGTTGTATTAGCTTTGTGTACAAGGCAAGGCCTCTTGGTCAGGGGAGATAAGTTAGAGTGTGAGCTTACAACAGTTCACTTCCCTTTAACTAGTCATACAACTTACAACAGAAAGCGCCCTCGTCTGAGCCATCTCCACAATCATCGTGCCCGTCACATCTCCATGACAACGGTTTACAGAGATTGTTGTTACACTTGAATTGATCAGATCGACACACGACATCTGGAAAAGCAGACGGCAACAAACCTTATTCACTGAATCCAATGTGACAACTGTAAGCAACAGGCGTATGAGATATTTCCTAGGATTGCTACCAAAATAGCACAACACTAACAGGGCCCACAACAACCAAACTTAACTCTTAGACTTGACAACTGACCAATCAAATCGCCTGAAATGAAAAAACTGCTGAACGCAAGGCTGGTGATTTGTCAAATAGAATTTTCCAGTTGAGTCTCGAGTGAAAATTTGATAGACATTGGTCCAAGGCTATCATCTGCAGAAGCAAAAATCTTCCATAAATAAAAGATCAAACAAATGCTGGCAAGATATCCCCAGGCATTACAAGCAAAGCGTGTGATCACACTAGCATTCCTCACGAATGCCTTGGATCTATGCAACACAGTCCAGAGATTTCCACAAGTAGACTGCATTGCATATTTGGCAATTGGTGCTTCAAAGCCAAAAGTCAAATTCAAATAATAAATATGCCTGTGGAATATTTAACATAAACTCCAGCTGGCATTGAAATATGAAACTTCTCTGACATTCTTCAATTAGCAGAGACTAGATTCATGTGTTATAGAAAGCCACAATATGTCAAGTCTCAAATTTTTCAAAATGTCACAGAGAAGTCTCAATTGTCACAGTGCTTTTTGCATATATAATACATATCAACTTTGCTTTTGTCACATATGCAAGACACAATATTTGTCAGAGATGAAATCCATAATTTTACAATTTATGAAAAACAAACCCAACAAAACACTAACACACATTACCTATCTCACCAGATTACAATACATGTACGACGTAATTCCCAAAACGTCACAGAATTTTAAGCAAGCAAGTTTCGTCACAGAATGTCATAGTTACCAAAATGAGAATTCCAAGCCAAGTCAAGCCAGCATATTGGGTAATGACCGAATGCAGGGTAACCAACAGTCATCTCTGTCCCCCCAACCAAATACAAACAATGGTCATCAAGGTCAACAGTCACACATTTCTGTCTTATGCTGTTCACATCCCAACTGTGCAAGCGTCGTTCATAATTACTATTGGGAAACATAGTGTAGCGTTTTGCAACATAGCCAGACTTACTTGTACAGTTGGTTTCGTCTGAGCTGTCCGTACAGTCAGACGTGCCGTCGCACTTCCAATCTATAGGAACACAGTAACGAGACTCTGTGCACTGGAACTCCGTCAACGCATTACAAACTAAAATGAAATAAAGAGACACACATCATCATTCATCCAGGAAAAATGCTGACGCAGAAAAATATTTAGTTCAAGTCTTCCTGAATGACCAGCTTGAATTAATTACCCTGACAATGGTGATCCAACTGGTTTTTTCTTCTACGAAATTGAAAAAGTTTAATTTCCACGGAAATTAAGATGCATACATTCGTCTGCCTGGACATGGCTTCCAGAGTGATGCTAAAGTCTGGTGACTGACAGTTCAATTTAGCAACTTCAGGAATCGAAGGAAAATCAAGAATTGTGTTAATCTAACTTTATTTTTTGTTCAATAGAATGACAATTCACACGAAGTACTACACATTGCTATAATTTATCACATGAAACTTTCATACGTTTTCCATGCATTTCTAATCTTCATCTTCCACCACATTTTGTTGGTTTCAACGTTTTCTCCCAGAAGTATCAATCATGTCACTGCACACAGGATTCTTAACGTAATGAGGAGGCCAATTTCTAGTGGCAGAAATGTCCCGTAGAAAATAATCCAAATTGTAGTTTTTCTACAACTTTGTGAAAATGTTAATAAGGAGCTTTTACCTGAGTTGTGTAAAACAACAGTATTTTGTGCCTTCCATTTTAAGACAACCTTTGCATTGGTATCGTAGTTTTGGCAAAAAATAAAATGTCTGAATTTCAGTACACTGCTTTCAGATATTTACAAGCCTCAACGTGTTAACTAATAAGTGTCAATGTCTACACGACTAATCAGAGAATCTCTGTGAGACATTCTCTGTGTTTAGATTGTGCAGGATACCCCTCCCAGACAGTTAATAACTACGGACTCACCAGAGCATCCCATCTCATCTGTACCACCTCTGCAGTCTTCCTTGCCATCGCATTTCAACTTGTTACTAATACACCGGCCGTCGGATAAGCAGCGGAATTCAGATTCGGAGCAATTACGAGCAGCTAAAACAATTCAACTGAGGCTTAATAAAAACAACAGTTGCAATGCTGTGACTACTTTGGCCAATAAATGTAACATTCTGGTAACAAAACTGAGAAACTATAGATGCATCAAGTACAGTGCATGCTATTGGTACCCACTGTATCGCACACAGGAGATTAGTTCGGAAGAAATTTAAAATCGCACACCGAATGCCTAACAATGCTAGCCTCACCAGGGGTAGCTAGCACAGTTGAAAAGGGTAGCAGATAAAACATTGTCCCACTTACATCAATAATAATTACGAAAAACCATCAATAGAAATCAAATGCTGCATAAAACGAAATGAATTCCCAGGAAGGAGAGGGACAGCTGTTGTTGAAATCACTTGTCAACCTCTTTTTATTTTCAATTATAATTTGTTTCTCTTCTAAGGTTTTGACCCATACGTTACACTGAATAACAAAACAGGGAAGAGCATTTATCCCTGAAAGAAATAGACGTGTGAAAAATCAACAAATTACACTTAGCGTGAATCCAGTACAAGCCATGAGACACATGGGGTTGACTGCTAACGGTAGCTCAGTTTTTTGACATGAGCAGATAACGACAATCCGCTGACTTCCCCTGGTTGCTTCCAAGGATCATAGTCACTTTAAAACTGAGTCCACAGGACCAATGAGGTTGAAATGCCTTACTAAAGGTCACAGGTCACCCGGCTTTCAGTTGAGAGCCTACCAGATTGAGCAAACAGTCACTGCTTAGTTAGTGCAACATCTGGTATGTATGTATGTATGTACGTATGTATGTATGTACGTATGTATGTATGTATGTAAAACTATGTATGTACGTATGTATGTCTACGTACGTACGTACGTAATGTATATCACGTATATCCCACACCACGATAAGAAATGTAATACGGATAAATGTGAATGAAATTTATGTCAACCACACTTACGACAGTTCCTCTCGTCCGACCCGTCATGGCAGTCGTCGTCATAGTCACACTTCCATCGCCCTGGGATACACCGGCCATTGTCACAGCGGAAGTATGTATTCTCTGTACAGTTCTGATTATCTGCAACCGATAAACTGGTCTCATCATAGGCCTCCTGCACACTGGCATAAACCATCATTCACACTTGTCGCCTTTTCTAGAGTTAGGCTCTTATACATTCAGAAAACATATTCAGGAGCAAGTAAGCAAACCTAAGGTTTGGATAGTAAATCGCTGTATTTTCAGCTTTCAAACTGCTACAACGCCAGAAAAACAACAGCAACGCCGCCTTCTTAATAAAATCCTCCAACAAAGAAACTCAGCCAATCACGCTACTTCATTGGTCAGACAGCAATAGACTTAACTGACAAATTAATTCCTACTCCTAAAAACGGAACCTTCAAATCCTTACCACAGTCTTCGGGCTCATCGGACTGATCATCAGCTCCACAGTCAGCATCACCATCACATCTCCACGTGAGTGGTATACAGCGTCGTGTCTTAGCGCACTGCATGTAAAGATTGGGACAGGAGACATCTAGACAGCCATTTTCATCTGACCGGTCACCGCAGTCGTCATCGCCATCACAACGCCAGACAAGGGGAATACAACGTTTGTTTCCACACCTGAACTGATGGGCGGCGCATGTCACAACACCTTGAACGAATAGGTAAACTAAATAAATTGTTAACTCCTGGTAGCGGAATTCACTCCTGCTTTTGGAATACAATTTTGTTACTTTAAGGCACACTAGGGTGGACGTCCTTATTTTTCTTGCAAAAGATACGTAACCTATTCAAGGTCGGTAACACAACAATGATCATAAAATACTTTAAAAAACATTCTGAAAAATTGTGTGCACTCCCGGCAATGCTGGAAGAAAGTTTAACAATTACTTTTGTCTGAAATTGGTGGAAGTTTACAGTATCATTTGACACAGTCAGACGATTATTATTATTATCCTAAGAGTTATAAGTCTGAACAATAACTCTCTGCAATGCGTGCAAACTCGCTATTCTACTGAACTAGAGAGGTCACCGGTTGAACAAGCAAATACAGTCAGACTTAACCTAAACCATCTGCTCCCTGTTACCGTAGAGCATATGGTGATGTAACAGAACTCCTGGTGTACAAAAATCAAGCTAGATTCGGGAGCTGAGAGAACTATTAATGACTGTGGATGAGGCGAGATCAGTAAAGGTAGTTCTTGCAAGACAGTTGAGACGAGAAATCTTGGCTCGTGCAATAAGTCCCATAAGTCAAAGTTCCGAGGTGGTCCTTCAATAAGTTTCAGTGCTAGAGTATGCTAGTTAAGTCCTGAGCTTATCCATAAAACTGAAGTGACATCTTGCGTTACACTTGTGCAACAGTGATAACACGTGAGACGGCCATATTGAATGCGGTAATGGGCGTACGTTACTTACCACAGCCTTCTTCATCCTCCCCTCCAGGACAGTCGGGCTTCTGTCCACGGTCACACCGTTTTGATGCAGGAATACATCGTGCAGGGGAATCCTTATGAGCTGGGCACTTGAACTGATTGCTCATGCACGTGTAGTCATCTGGAAGGCCAGAAGAGGGCAGAGTGATAAAAGGAATATTTGCTGCTTAACTGGTTCACTAGTATTTCAGTAAATAAAAGCACTAGGAGTGCTATACTCTATTTTTTAAAAACATGCAATACGGTAGCTGTGGAATTTTGGGGCTCGATTTTGCAAGTTTCCAACTGGAATGAATCAAGTTAGCAGTGGCCAATCTTGTAATCAACAGTGAACTCCATTGCTTATGCTCTTTTGTCATGAATGTGCAATTAGAAATGTTAACTCCCTGCATTAAAAAAAGAAAACAAAGGATCCCACCCCAAACATTACCAAGAGAAATAGTTTTTAAAGATGATTCTGCATAGGAGTTGAAGTGTTCATCTAACAACAGTTTTTGCCACGAAGTTCATCTACATATCAATTCATAAAATAACAATAGCCCAACAATAGTCTGTGTAAGATTCTAAAGAAGATCAAATAAATGAACCAATCTTTATAACGCATTTCATTGGAGACGGAGGAATTTTCATGCAATCATATGTAGATCCAAATAGCAGGTTTAAGATAAGCAAGAACTACTACAGACTGAACTTGAAGTCATATGTTGTCAAGTTTGCAACTTTACTCAAAACATGGGTGGTGCACGAATGGTCAACATTCGAGTTGAGTCTCAAGTACAGCTGTTAGGCGGTCTCGGAGGGCCCAAGTCTTAAAAGGATACCAAACCCTGTTCTGGTCTATTAACGGAATACTAAAAAATGACTTCTCTGAAATAAAATAAAGCTCTTTAACCCACGACAACCCTCAAAAAATTGGAAGACATTTTTGAAAACTCTTTCTTAAAATCTGCTAAACCAGCAAGCGTGACTTATGCTTTTAGCGAATTACANTTGTCTGAAATTGGTGGAAGTTTACAGTATCATTTGACACAGTCAGACGATTATTATTATTATCCTAAGAGTTATAAGTCTGAACAATAACTCTCTGCAATGCGTGCAAACTCGCTATTCTACTGAACTAGAGAGGTCACCGGTTGAACAAGCAAATCCAGTCAGACTTAACCTAAACCATCTGCTCCCTGTTACCGTAGAGCATATGGTGATGTAACAGAACTCCTGGTGTACAAAAATCAAGCTAGATTCGGGAGCTGAGAGAACTATTAATGACTGTGGATGAGGCGAGATCAGTAAAGGTAGTTCTTGCAAGACAGTTGAGACGAGAAATCTTGGCTCGTGCAATAAGTCCCATAAGTCAAAGTTCCGAGGTGGTCCTTCAATAAGTTTCAGTGCTAGAGTATGCTAGTTAAGTCCTGAGCTTATCCATAAAACTGAAGTGACATCTTGCGTTACACTTGTGCAACAGTGATAACACGTGAGACGGCCATATTGAATGCGGTAATGGGCGTACGTTACTTACCACAGCCTTCTTCATCCTCCCCTCCAGGACAGTCGGGCTTCTGTCCACGGTCACACCGTTTTGATGCAGGAATACATCGTGCAGGGGAATCCTTATGAGCTGGGCACTTGAACTGATTGCTCATGCACATGTAGTCATCTGGAAGGCCAGAAGAGGGCAGAGTGATAATAGCAATACTTGCTGCTTAACTGGTTCACTAGTATTTCAGTAAATAAAAGCACTAGGAGTGCTATACTCTATTTTTTAAAAACATGCAATACGGTAGCTGTGGAATTTTGGGGCTCAATTTTTCAAATTTCCAGCTGGAATGAATCAAGTTAGCAGTGGCCAATCTTGTAATCAACCAATCAGTGAATTCCATTGTGTATGTTCTTTTGTCATGAATGTGCAATTAGAAATGTTAACTCCCTGCACTAAAAAAAGAAAACAAAGGGCCCCACCCCAAACATGACCAAGAGAAATAGTTTTTAAAGATGATTTACATAACAATTCATAAAACAACAACTACAATAGCCCAACAATAGTTTGTGTAAGATTCTAAAGAAAATCAAATAAATGAACCAATCTTTACAACGCATTTCATTGGAGACGGAGGAATTTTCACGCAATCATAATCCAAATAGCAGGTCTAAGATAAGCAAGAAATACTAGAGACTGAACTTGAAGTCAGATGTTGTCAAGTTTGCAACATTACTCAAAACATGGGTGGTTCATGAATGGTCAACTTTCGAGTTGAGTCTCAAGTACAGTTGTTAGGCGGTCTCGGAGGGCTCAAGTCTTAAAAGGATACCAAACCCTGTTCTGGTCTATTAACAGAATATTAAAAAATGACTTCTCTGAAATAAAATAAAGCTCTTTAACCCACGACAACCCTCAAAAAATTGGAAGACATTTTGAAAACTCTTTTTTAAAATCTGCTAAACCAGCAAGCGTGACCTATGCTTTTTGCGAATTAAACGGTGACCGTAGGGAATGACCACACGGTGACCGTAGGGAATGACCACCCACCAAGAGCCACGATATCCAATCTCTGACATAGAGAGTACGAGTCTTAACCTGACTCCTGCTTTTATCGTTCAAGATTGATGCCAATGATGCATTAGCAGGAGACAGAACGAGGTTTGGCTTAAATCATCAACACAAGGTTTAGTATCCTTTTAACTAATTCCTTCCAGCAGATGCCCTGTGCCTGCACCATGCCACTGATGCATTCTGGGAACCACTCACCACATTTATTCTCATCAGACATATCAACGCAGTCGTGTACGCCATTGCAGATCTTGTCAGGGGAGAAACACAGACTTCCACCCGCAGTGATGTTGCGACATTGGAAAAGACCTGGCTGATCGCACGTGTATTTACCTGAAATGCAGACATGTTGTGCAAACAATATACCTGGGACAGACACTTCTACTAAAAGTAACATCGCATGCATGAGTATTTAGACAGATGCACCCTGTATGTGAAGGCGCACCTATATCCAGAATTACACACATTTACTAATATGTTTAACACCTGAATAACGAATAGAACCAAGGAGTAAGTTTCTAAATTATAGTGCCAGTAAAACTCAACTCCATTTATGATAGGCATCGACTCTAACCATAAAATGAAAAATATTCTGAACAGACAAAATATATAACACCCAGTCTAAGACGATGGATAGCTGGCTGTACCTATAAGTTCAGCTTAGATCCATGCGAACACATGTCATGTAAGATTGTAAAAAAGGCCAATTCCGTAACAGAATGTTAGATTAGATGAAGTTACCAGTCGGTAAGTTGTGACTTTGAGCTCATAATGAACACTGACGATATAACTAGATAAAGTATACATTGTTTCTATGACAACTGTCCTTACCACAAGTGATTGGCTCATCTGATCCATCCCCACAGTCGTCACGGCCATCACACTTCCACCAGAAGGGGATGCACTTGAACGTAGATCGACACTGGAACTGGGAACTGTTCAAGAAGGACGGCACAGTTTAACACTCAAACAAATGGAATCAGGCTTTGGCCACACATGGCCCAAACAACACGAAGATAGAGACAAAATACACAAAGTGACTAAAACTTACCAGAACTAAATCATGAGCAAATAAAACAATTCTATGCAAGTTTAAAAAAATTCTTCTTCCACTGATGGGTCGAAACTTCTGTGACTGGTCCACAATTATTATAAATGTCTGGCCAAGGTCCCCCAGTAACTAATCAAGACCCACCAGTGACTGGTCAACACTCACAGTGACTGATCCAAACTGCCCAGTAACTAATCAAGACCCTAAGTGACTGGTCAATGTCCCTAAGTGAGTGTTTGCGGCTTCCCAGTGACTGGTCACGACAAGTCAGTGACTGGTAAACACCCACCAATGACTGGTCAAACCCTTCAGATGTCAGTCTCAAAACCTCCGGTGACCAGCCATGCCAAGCTAGTTAAGACCTGAAAGTTAAGGTCAACACCCCCAGCGACAGGTCATAACTTTTCAATGACTGATCAAGACGCTCGGTGACTGATCACAACACCTGACCCGTGAATTACCTGGAACAGTTGGCAATACAATGTCTCTTGTCATCAGCCAGGTAGTGGTTCTCTGGACAGCCACATGTTCTCATCTTGCCACCAGGCTTTATCAAGCATAGGTTACCACAGCCACCATTGAGATAGCAAGGATTCTTGGACGACATCACTGAAACCACAGAGTACATAAGGGAAGCGGCTCTCATAGATAATGATAGTCTGTGTGTACCAGCAATATTATAAAGGACAGACTACTCTTAGTAGCTTGTATTATCTGTGTAACTGCACGCAAGGCCGTGGAAAAGCCTTCATCATCCTACGGTTTTTCACCACCACAAAACTAAGGTAATGCTTAGCAACTCTATTTTAATTAACGATCCTATTGCTTGTAAATGAAGAGTAATCCCTCACAAGCCATTAAAATCTATGGAGCCAGTTGCTCCTCTATGGCGATTTGTTCAGCTGCCCCTGCACAGTATACTAGTCCACTGTAGGTTACTTCCCAGCCACAGCTGCTAATGATTTGTATTGCCGGGTTGATTGGAGTGATGCATTAGGAGAAGTGCCTTAGTAAAAAACACAATTACTACAATACTGCAGCAGTGCGGTATTTAATTCACGATTTTAAGTTGAGAGCACACCATTAAACCAAATAATCACCATTAATTAATGACTTAGAACCCAGTGAACATACCCGGAACTTGTCTGAAGGGGTGAACCACCTGGATATCCATAGGTCGGTGGATGAGGCTAGTTACTGACTGGCGATCTTTGCCAGTGAACTTAGACGCTCGCTGAATGCTCTTCTGTTCCCAGTCCGTCCAGAAGATGTAGTTCTCAAACGTTGTCATGGCG